>JASFDH010001798.1:0-13199 GCA_036937195.1 Nidularia pulvinata
CCTGCTACATCGTCGCTGAGGTATGTGCACCCACGTTCTTTATTAGTTTCTACTTTACTTATCTGTATATAGAACTCTTTTTTACTTTAGGTATTTAATATAGCGTTGTTCTCCTGCTACGTCGTCACTGAGAACTCTTTTTTACTTTACTCAGAAGCACCGGTGTCAGCAGAAATCCTTATACAAGCAGATGACCATTATGCCTTATATTTCAATGGGAACCTGCTTGCCAACACACTGAATTCAGGTCAACAATATCAGGCAGTTGCACAACAATACTGCGTCCAATTGGCATCACCATTACAACCTACGCCGTATGTGATTGCCGTACATGGTGCAAATCTAGATGGCGGTGGACCAGCTGGGCTCCTAGTTGCTGTACAAGTGACGTTTCAAGATGGAACAGCTACTAAATTTCTCACCGATGGATCATGGAAAACGAGCCTAAACGTGCCCGATGGCTTTGAGCAGCCCGGTTTCGACGACTCAACATGGAACTCTGCTGTTGTTGAAGGGACTTATCCTTCCGCTTCTCCATGGGGCCAAGTTTCTACACCATCTACGTGCGTGTCAGTAGCGATTGCTATGCCTTCCCTCACTGCCACAAGCTCCACGCCTTCTGGCTCAGCCACCACCAGCCCCACGTCTTCCCTTTCAACTACCACAAGTTCCACTTCTTCACCTAACAGTGTGGGTTCAACTGGGGAGCATAACGGCAAGAAAACTGGTGCAATAGTCGGGGGCTCTGTTGGTGCAGCTGCAGCGATAGCAGCAGCTATTCTAGCTTTATTAAGCGCGAAACATATCAAATACTTGTTAGGTTCATTGGTAAGTAATGCTCTTGGTTGCGTGATATATGGTTATAATAAAGCGATATCAAGGCTTCTGCTTCGTTTGGCATATTCCTCTTTAGATCCAGGCGGATGGTGTTCTTAGTCGACGACGATCTTGGTCAAACACAAGTAAGTTTCTTGGCATATTGAGTATCACGTGACGCTTAAGAAGCACAATCCTAGATTTCTCTTTTCCTTACCCCTCATAAGACAATTTCGGATACGAGTAAAGAGGCCAACGAGAAAATACTTGTATGGAAGGTCCGTATATCTTTAGACATATGGTCAGTAATATGAAATTTATGATTTTTTTCAATAGGTATTTGATATTGGGGGTGCACGTGAGCATGCAGATTATCCATACATTTATGCTACTCACCGGGTCTTAGAACGACACTTTGAAGTAACCGTGCCTTGCACGTAGGTCATTTCAATTATTCTTATATACACTCTCTTATGGCAGTGCAGTTACAAACAGGGCTCCCCAGAGATTGGGTTTGGAACCATTATGGATAAAGGATATTCTGTGGAGTGTATCAATTATTTACCTGCACCAGTAAGTTTTTGCAGGCTGCTTTAAATTTTGATTCTCATGTAACATCTTGGATGAAGGCTTACTTAGATGAGGATGACGTTTGGCGTCCTGATGAAGAGACCGGAGAAACGAATCCAACGAACAATAAGAGACCCAGATTACGAGCTAGGAATCGTAGTGTGCAAGGCAGCAGAGTTGCTGTTGGTACGTAGACAGCCTTTCTTTTTTTATCATTTCCTAATACAAAACAGGTACGATTGATGATGAGAACATGAATCCGTTCTTATTACTTGAAAAAGATGCATTCAGGTAAAGATACACTACATTGCTATGGGTCTGGCTAATGTGAAGAAGTCCTCACGAAGATGGCCCTTTTTATCTTGCCGAGGGTGACCTTTACCTTCACGTCTTTAGGACCAATGGATACAGACGTAAGGCAACCCGATTTTCAGTTTCTGCTGTTACCTGACCGAAACGACAGCGGGCGACTACAAGGATACAATAGTGAAGAACGTAGAGAGTGACAGACTCTCTCCTCTGGATGGAATCAAAATTAAGAACCTTCTCCCGGTAAGTGGATCTAGATTATGATCTAAGAAAATATGTGACACTAACGTCATTTGTCAGCTTACGACTTGGCGTATTTGTTCTGCCGGTCAGGGAAAGTTGAAGTTAGAAATTACCCACAATCGAAAGGAAGAGGTCAAGAGGTATAAACATGAATGTATGATCAAGAAAGACGCGAAAGCTTCCCATGCATGACATTCTCTAGAAAGCCAATAATATACTATCTGACTGTCGAGTTCGAGTATCTACAATATTGCATGCATTTCTTTTCAATGGCAATTGCAATTGATTTTCAGTTATACGAGGTCTAGTACGATTTATTACCTACCTACCCACCCTGCCAGTGAACACCAGTCCTAACTCCGGGACCTTAGGCATCGACTATGACGAGTTATTCCCGATAATATCAAATAGCTTGAGTCTCTCACACCGCGTACACATCGGTATGTCCAATGGAAAATGGCATTGGTTGAATTCCAATTAAGAAAAGTTAATTAATGTCCGCGAAGAAGCATTCACTCTGGTGCCGAACAAAAGTCCAAACTGACCAATTGCAGACGGAATTAAGCGCTAATCGCCCCTTGCAGTCTATACAGGTGAAGACAAAGACGCTTGCTGGCAGCACAGCAGCTATCCTTAGCCTTTGTCTTACAGGGTCTTGCATATCAACTGCAGCGGATTTTGTTGAAAGTTGTTTGCTTGTATTGTGATGCGACCCTCCGTCACGTTCGGGCCAAGATCCGGCAATACACGATGTATCATGTCGATTGTCAACTTGAATGCACATATCTTTCTCGACCTTATTCTCGACACTCGGAATCACTCTAGAAGTGGCGCTTCACGTACCTCAAGATCTACGACAGCGAATTGTCTTTCAGCACTACGAGCAGCATACGGGTGCCCAGGAATCGGTATCCTTGTTGGATGCTCCATTTGCAATGTGTATAGTGTGGCTTCTTTGCAATGCGACTATGGAACTGTCAATAACCCATTCTCGCAGTCTGTTGTTGGACACACTCAGGGGTAAGTCCAGAATGTTCAGAAGAAGTTCTTGTCACTACATTTATGTTCTGGTTATTATTCTTGAAGAAAGTTCTTCATTTATACCCCATTCTATATGGTTCAACGGCTGCAGCCCTTACATTGTCCCTCTCAGATGACTTCAGTTCGTCCCATCCATTCCTGCATGAAATTCAAAAAAGGTAAAAGAAGTGCTATGCAGAGGATCTGATAAGACTAGGCCTTTGAATTTTGTTCTTGTTGTGAGGAGATGCAGTGAAGAGATTCCATGCCATGTAAGTTTCACCATCCAGTATTCAAAACTTGAAAGTTCGATCTGAAGGGAGACGGCATGATCTGAAAAATAGGTCGAAGCACATATATTTCTTGAGCACAAGATACATTCAGCAGCTGCAACACCGGTTCATTGTCCCGATAACATCTCCAGCTCATCTGCTTCCCCCTCCTAGGCTTACTCACCCCCAGCAATGCAATAAAGCCCTATGAACAAATATATTAGCTATATACCCCAGCATGCTTCTACAAGAAAATTATAACATGACTGACCTGAAAAGAAGGAAGGGCAGCCGGCTGGCTACCACCCACCCTGGCCTCGAGCCCTAACACGGACGGTCTTCGCCGTTGTTTCTCGCCTTCATCTCGGCATATCCCCCTTGAACAACATAAAATGACTTCATACCCTTATCTTCATTCAAAAACACACCCGACATTCCAGTCGAGCCCCTCCACCCTTCGCCGCAGCACCGCGGACTGCTTAGAGCGCACAGTGTATATATTGCGCTCGTTGTCACCCTTCTGCTGGTCTTGAATATGCACTGCTCCCAGCTCTGGAGCGCCCGGGTCGAGAGAGCTCACCTACGAGCAGAGGACGGCAGGAGTTTCGACGGCGCCTGTTAGCAATTTAAGTGAGGACAAGGGGCGAATCCTGAGGCATGTTGGTGCTGGACGTGCGTGGGCGCGGCGTGCTCGCTGTGTAGAACTCCTCCGAGCCCGAGGAGCCGTCCGTTAGCTCGAGGAGGTTTGCAGATGCGGGTCAGACGTGCAGGGCGTGCGAGCGAGGGAATGCGCAAGTAGCCATCGTCGACGTGTATGGGGTATTCTATGTTGCAAACAATGAGGAGCACTCGCCGGGAGTCTGGGGAGGCCTCCCCCATGCGAAATACCTGCGAAAAAGTTCATTAGCGATGTATCTTTGCACGCCACATCATGCAAGCACAACACATCATGCAAGCACAACACAACTCTGACCTGGAAAGAAAGGGGGGGCCGCGGCCTGGCTACTACCCGCCCCCCCATGGGATCGAGGCTTCCTCTGCCCTTCATCCTTTGTGCGTGGTTCTCCATCGTCGCTAGCCCTTTACGCACATGGTTCTTCGTTGTCCTTCGTCGTCTTCTTCGGCCCCTGGGAGCGTCCTACTTAAGGGTCAGTGCACAATATAGTACCTACCAGCCAGTGCATGTAGCACGGCGCCTACGAATATCTGGGATCCCAGAACACAGAGAGATCAACCACAAGCCGACTACTATACCTCTCCGCACCCCAGTCTCCAAGACATGCCCCTTCGAATAAAACACAGTCGCCTCTTGTCTCCATCTTTGCTCAAACGGGCGCGTCCCATTCCAGCCCCTCCATCCTTCTCTCCACCCTCTGCCGTTCCAGCTTCACCCTCCGCCGTTCCAGCCCTTCCACCCGTTGCCGGAGCACCGCAGACCGCTTTGGGCGCGCAATGTACATATCACATTCCTGGTCACGCTCGTCATCGCCCTCTATTGAACTCCCATAAACGCTACTTCCGGCTGTAGAGCATCTAGATCCTAAGAAGGTCGGCGAGCGGGGGATGACGACGGTCTCAACGGGGGGGTCCAGGTCCGTCTTGACATTCCGACTGAGGACGAGCGGCGAATCCGGGGGTGTGATAGCGAAATCATGCACGTCCTCGGAATCCGAAGGACCGTCCGTCAGCTCGGGGATGTCTGCAGAAGGTGGTCGAGCTTGCGGAGCGACGGGCAGGAAATCATTCTTGACGGTCGCGGGATGTTCTACGTCGCCAAAGCCGTCAGCGTGGATAACCTTGACTGAATCACTCGCCGGGAGTTCAGGGAGGGGCTTCTCATCGTACGCGGGGAAGCCGAAGCCGCGCCCGGCCGTGTACGCATCCACAGCGCCGGGGCGCGTGCGTGCCGAAGGCGCGGGGAGGAGCCTCTTGTCGCGAACTGACACGGGCAAGGACAATTCAGCCAGACGAGCGGTAGGAGGATCAATCGCCGCGGTCGGGATCGTAGAGAGGGGCTTGAAAGGCCTCCATCCCGGGGTGAGGCAGCCGGGGTGCGCACGCGCTCGGGGCTGAGGCGCTCTAGGACGGAGGGAGGCTGGCACGTCCAACGAATCATCTGCCTTACGACCGGTCTTCGGGACGAGCAGATGCATCGGGTCGATGTCGGGTCTACCACACGCCAAATCAGCATTAACAACTCCAGACGGAGAACTCACCTCGATCCTTGGTATCCTCTCTCCGGGCGGCGGGCGACCCCCAAATGGCGACACGCGTAGGGCCTCCTGCACCTCGAGCAGGATCTCAGGAATGAGCTCCCACGCGTTGCGCGGGTACGGTTCCTGCTCGGGGAGGTATTGGAAAATCTCCCCAACGCGCGCGGAGCCTGAGGGAAAAGTCTCGAGGTGCTCTTTGTGGGGCGTGGTGGGCTTCGGGGCGGCGTGGTCCATGAAGGCAGAGGCGTACCGGTCTCGAGGACCCATAATCGCATTCAGCGCCGCGCACTCCGCTTCAGTCCTCCCACTCAACCTACCGACCCCGCTCGCGCCATATAAGACACCCCCTTTACTCCCCTCCTCCTCCTTCTGAGGTGCCCATCGCTCCCTCTCGTCCTCATACATCATCTGCATCCACCCCACCTCCGCAATCCGCGCACCACTAATCAAAATACTCCTCACATTTGCATTCACCGGCTCCTCATACATGCGACGAGCCTTCTTCTCGCCCTTCAACGCGCGCTTCATCTTCGCCGACGCCTTGCGGCTCTTGCTCTTCAGCACCGTCTTGGCAGAACCAAAATGGAACATATTTGAGGGTTTGGGAGGTTTGGGGGGGATGGGGGGGGTTAGGGACGATGATAGTAACAGACACGAATGTGGAGTGTTCCAGTGCAGGATGCATAGTATATAAGCATTTGGGAATGTCTGAGAGCTGCGGTGTCTTAGATCGAAGTAGCGTGAGGCGCGTCTCAATTGGACGTGTTAGACGCCGGTCCCGCGCGTGCCGGCGGGAGTATTTGGATGTGAGGACTTTGCCAAACAATGAATTATTGTGGAGGACGCTTCACACAGCGATCTCGTTTCGTCCTCTGCTGCCCTTACGTTGTCCGGCGAGAAGCTATCGATCCCACTGCCCTTAAAGACTCAAGTGCATGGTCAAGTAATATCATGTTGGAAACTAGTTTGCGATTATCGACGCGTCTTAGCAAGTGAAGTTTGAACGGGCCTGTCGTGCTTCTTCGCCGCTCGTCATCGCGCTCATTAACAGCAATACGCTGCTCAGATGGCTTCAACATTCCCCACGACGCACATTGGCTGCATCTATTAGCGTATTGTCTTGATTCTAATCGATCTTCCTCTGCTGGCAGCTTCCGTTCGAAAACTCTCGTCCCCTCCTGCTTTCCTTCATTGCCGTGGGGTGCGCCTCCTCCTCACCCTCCTAATCAACCGCCCCAACCATACAGCCACCCTTGGTACGTTTCCCGTCCCGTCCCTTCCCTTTCCCTCCCTCTCTCCCTCCTGCTGACACCTGGCTCACAGAATCTACATCACATCGCATCATCCCCGCTCTACTCAAGGGAGACACCACACTGGTTCTTGAGGCGCAGTAGTTTGGTACTGCAACGGGAGAATCAGGCTTGGACGGCCGAAAGAGATACACGTGCATGGAACCCCATAGCGGACAAAGCGTGCTGGGCTTTGACGATCGATCGTTAAAGTGCGTTTTCTTCTCCTCCCCTCCCTCTCCCTCCTGTTATCTTACCGATTACCTTATTCCCTATAGCTCTCCACCATCCAACATCGACTCACACCTACGTCCATGGCACCACGATCCGCCCGGACAGGATAATGCCCGTCTGCAAGCCTGCCTGCAAGCCCGCACCGCCTATGCGCATCGTCGTTCCAAGCGGCAATAACGCATTCGACGTCCATTTCTTAGGCATATCCTTGACGTTGCATCCTCCGTGTCAGTCCCAGAAGTGAAGATGGGTGCAGACCCCATTTGTATCACAGTTCCCCCTGCCCGCCATCATTTGACGGACAGCCACAGCAGCTGCGTTACGACACCGCTCCTGGACATGAATCTGCGTAGAAGTGCACCAATCTTATGGCGCGTTGGCGAAGTTCGAACCCGTATGTATGTTCTATGTACATTTCGATAGCCCATGACTACACAACTGATGCTGGTATTTGCAGACCACCACGAAGTAAGCCCCCCACCAAACAAATTACGTGTCTGAAGCGGCCAGACCCGCAAAAGCGCTCCTACAAACAAGCCTATTAGCTATGTAACCCTGTACGCTGCCTTTAAGATAGCTCTGACCTGAAAAGAGGGGGGCGGGACTGCCAGCTGCCTACCACCCGCTCCTCGACATCGACCCTCTGCCCTACGTTCTTCTTCGGCTCCCAGGTGCATTCCAGTGAAGGGCCAGCCCACAAAATTATGCTTACCACCCAGCGCATGGACCATAGCTACAGCGAAACTCTGGATGCCCTGGTCAACCACGGAATAAGAGGCCCAGGGACACTCAACGTCGATGATAGAGCGGCTCGGCGTAGACGAGTTCAGCCCGAGCACGTGGCGTGATTTCTGGGATGGGCGGGACATTCAGCTAGGCGAGCAGCGCGTCTCTCACCGTGACGAGCGGATCTGGGTCGGGTATGGGTTTGGAGACGTCGTCAAACGGGTCTGTTGCGGGCCTACACTGTCCCCACCCGTACTCGCATCATCGCTACCTGAAGCATCCCCTTTCTCCTCTCCTCCTCCCCCCGCTGCACCCTATCCTCTTCGCCATCCACATAAACCATCTCCCAACATCCCGCGCACCGACACTCCTCCCCTCCTCACCAACACTCACCCACTCCTCATCGCATACCTTCTTCTGTCTCAGCGCGCGCCGGATGCTGCTCCTCTTCCTCAGTACCACCTTCGTAGCACCAAAACGGAACATCTTTCCTGTACTTTTGAGGGTGGGATGATGACAGTTACAGACACCAATGTAGGGCGCTCCGATGCGGGACACGGGTAGATAAGCATCGGGAGGATGTCTGAGGACTGCGAGCCAGCGTGCGGTGCGTTACATTTCAGATGCCGAATTGTTGCTTTGATGAAGACTACGGCATATGCCTGAACCTATCGAACGCGCTGTGTGTCCCAGTTATACCTGTGCAATCAAGTGGCCCAACTCGAGAATCCCCAAGTCCCAAGTCTACGACGAGTAAATAATAGCAATTTATTTCTATTCCTCCATACCGTAATACAGTTTAGTTTTAATCCCTCCTTGTCTGTAAGTAGCACTGTCCAATTCCGAATAGCAGAGTCCCATCCGAAGCAAAAAACTATAATACAATTCCTCTCCGTTGGTAGTTAGTCGCGCTGAATACGACGTGTCTCGGTCGTTTTTATATGATCTATCTTACATTGCCTAACCGAGAGAGAGATACAAAGAGGTCAGCTGGTGGTAGTGGGGAAAGGATAAGACGCACGCGTTTTCGATGCCAGTCTTGTTCTACCACCTAAGCCGCAAGGCGAAGCAGTGAAAGAGTCAAACAATATACCACAGGGTGTGAATGCAAGAACGAAATGCGCACTCACTTCAAGCTCTAGTGTCGTACGCACCGCGTACGCACCAATAGCCAACTCACGCACCCACATGCCCCCCTCACGTCTACCGCACACCCAGCCACAACCCGCTATACGGAATCTGCCCGTGGTCCACCCTCCACTTCCATTCCTCCCCTTCCCCATCCTGTTCCTGCACCCCATTCCCCTGCCCATTCCTCCTCACATCGCCATTCCTCTCCCCACCACCCTCTCCATTCCTCTGCCCTTCACCGCCACCCCGCCCCGCATCCTCGCACAACCACCGAAACCGTGCGCCCCCGACCCAGAACACCACTTGCCTGAGAGATGGACAGAACATGCGCACCTCGACGACGAGCGGGCGCATCGCGTAGGGATGGGGGGCGGGCGCCCAGTGGGAGAGATCGCATTCGAGGGTGAGAAGGTGTGGGAGGGAGAGGAGGGCGGTGTGGAAGGCGTGTCGCTGGAGGTTAAAGAGGAGGGAGTGAGTAAAGAAAGAGAGAAGGAGGAGAAGGAGAGAGAAGAAACGCACATTCCCCACCGCCAGCCTCAACACCCCCAGATGCCTCACCCCCGGACACGCGCGTGCCACCTCCCCCGGCACACGTCCACCCACCTCCTCCGGCATCTCCAGCAAATTTAGCGCCCTCAGCGTCTTCCCCGCGGCGCCCAAGCGCGCCAGCAGCGCCCTCACCCGCTGCACCGGCACGTCCCCTGCATACAGCTGCGCATGCGACACGGGCACGCCCGCCAGCACGACCTGCATCCCCACAGCCAGGCTGCCCTCGAACACGCGTAGGCGCGACAGACACCCCGCAGGGAGGGGCAGCATGTCCTCCGCCCCGCCCACAGGCGCCGTGTCGTACACCAGCAGCTCCCGGAGCTCCTCCTGCCCCGCGAGGAAGCGCACCAGGTCTTTATCCCAGCGCGCCCTCACTTTTGCTTCCCTAAGCCGGAACGCGATGCCAGCATGGGCGAAGACCCAGCTGTTCCCCCCCGTCGCGTCCGTCAGGGTGAGCGCCTCCAGGCCCTTCACAGCAGCCAGCGCCTCACTGAGCGCCATCCAGAACTGCGTCCCCAGGGGCAGCAGCGCGCGGCGGTCGGGGTTGAACACCAGCGCGCGCACGAGGGCCGCGAGACGGGGCACGGCAGCGAGGGTGCGGAAGAGGAGCAGGGCGCGCGCGGGGGCGGTGAGGGAGACGGAGGTGTATAGGCGCGGGAGGGCGGCGGCGGAGAGGGCCTTGCAGGTGAGGCAGAGGGCGGCGAGGTCGCGCCGCCGAGGTGAGGCATATTGCACGATGCGGGCGCAGAGCTCGGGGGAGAGCGGGGGTGTGGTCATGCTCGTGGTCGTGGTCGTGGTCGTGTGTGATGTTGTGGCTGGGTGAGTGGGTGCTGCGACGAATGGTGAGCAGGATGCTGTGCACGCCGGAACGCCAGGGACTCACATCGGCGTCTACTCGACTGTCCACGACGGGTGTTCGTCCTATCCTACTCAATGCCATCTGAGTACGCTGCGCACACCAGCAAACCGGCAGACGACTCACTGGAATGACCGTCTGTCTATCTATCTAGAGTCCAAATTCCAACGACGCGTGTTCCAAATGAAAGATCCTATCCAGTTATACTATCCAGTTATGAACCCCCTAAGTACGTGTACGAGGGTCCAAATTCTAAATTTTAACCGTGGCCAAGTCGTGTGTGGAGTGTCAGGCAAAGGTGAGCAGCATCCATTCCTTTTCGGGACGTGTTCCTGGGAGGACTCGGCCCGGCCCGTCCGGCCCGTCTTGCGCCGCACTTCGTATTTCGACAGGGGCCACAACCCCTATGCTCTCTATTTAGTCTTGCAAAACGAGATACTGCCAAAGCATTGGAGTGAGATGTTATGCGTGTGATTTATGTTCCAGGCTTAGAAACGATTTTCTCAGCCGGACCAAGTTCTTCAGATCTTCAGAAGCCCTGGGAAACTGTGGCACGTAGAACTGCCTCCGAAGAATTCTCACTCAACAAGCGAAGAGAAGCTTTTCTTGGATATCATGCATTTATCCAATGAGACGAATCTCACTGCTGTAGCCCAACATCTGACTTCAAGCTTTGCCCAGCTGAGTTCGTCACCTTGAGGTGTATTCGATCACTTCAAATCGCGTGTCTTGCTGTGTTTTCTAAATTTCGCGAACAGTGAGAGCTAAGGACAACAAAAAACGAAAAGATCATCCTGCAGATTGTGGGGGCATCTTGAAGAAAACGATTTAAATAGTATGTGAGCTTGGCCCATGGAAAAATGAATTTCAAAAGCATGCATTAAGAGGGAATCGAACCCCCGGCGGGTCGAAACATTAACGGACTACGAGATGGCAACGACCCAGGTTACCACTACCCCATTAATGCCTAGGATATTATCAAGATAGTACAATAATAACGAGTGCCCATGGATATTTTTGCGTCTTAGCGATGGTCCCGTGTACAATTACCAATGGCGACTCATCCTGTTCTGCATGTTCAACTTATTTCTCGCCATTTTGCTCAGATCCTTGCATTCATCGTTGCGCGCTTTCATTTACATCTGCGAATTCTAAAACTCCTCCCGTCTACTTGTTCGTTCAATGTTGCTACTTCCCGACTCTGAAGATCCCAAGGCATCAGTCAATCTCAAGGACTACTCTCCTGAACTTCTTCTCGAAATCGCTGAACACTTGGGTCTTGCAGATGTATTCTCTTTCTTATCGGTAACTCACGTCATTCTTATCCTCCATAGCCATCCTTATTTTTATTTTTATTGCACAAAAAATTCAGGTTTGCTCGACATTTCGTACGCTCTCTCAGTCCTGCCTGCTGTGGACACACGTTTTGGAGAGGACTGGGCAAATACGACCACTAGCCTGTCCCATAGGATTCGATCTCAATCAAGCCAATATCTGTGATCTCCGTCGTATCGCTGATACTACCTACCAGAGAGAAACTAATTGGAATCGCGATCAACCTGCTATCTTGGGGGAAGTACATTCCATGCATCATTCGGAATGGGATATAGAGAACAGAATCTTTCATGTAGTTCCCGGAACTAGGATCATAATTCTTCATGAGGGCGGTGATGATCTCATAATCTATGACATGGATGGAACATAACCTCGGCACAAGATACCGGTTGACTTCATGAGTTGCGATGCCAATGGCCATGTGCACTATGATGAGCTCGGAAATCATCTTTTTGCTGCTATTACACGAAGTCCTCCTCATTTGAATCAGTAAGTTTATAATTTTCAACTCAATTTGGAATACAAGAATGAGTTGTTCTGAACATTTATTTTCTAGATGTCAATCGAGCATTTTTTCAATACGATACGGCGGTGGGCGACAGACAACGACCCAGATGATCTATAATGTCAATCTTGACGTTCAATATAAACGTTTATTCATATTGAGGGACATTGTCGGGATTGTCCCGCGTGAACAGCAGGAGCCTGGAAGGCTGTCCATTGATGTCCATAATTTCAAGACGAATCAATGTAGAAAAGCTATGATTAAATTGGATGTCACAGTGAGTTATTCTTACTCAAACATTTTGATATCTTGATGGTACCAGGAAGCATCTTATATCTTTTTCTCTGTACATCAAGACAACCTCTATCTTCGAATTAGCACTGAGATGTTCCGGGAAGTGCGCTTTTTGCCCACAAATGATCTTCCGCTACAAGGAAATACAGTCCACGCGTATGATACTCCGATACAATGTGAATCATCCCTCGTAATCAGAGTCGAGAGGAAAGATTACACAGAAGAGGACGCACACTTATTCCCTCCTGAAGAAGTGCAAGAGAAATGGACACCAGCTGGATTCCACATGATTGCAATGAGGCCATCACATGCATCGGACTCATTTGCTCCTTTGTATAGCCTTCCGAAATTCCGCTTCTGGCCTGCGCATCCAAGCACAACAGTATGTTCCGGGGACACTGCAGCGTTACCCATGCTAAATACTCCAATTGTCTCCGGAAGTCTTGAGCAACTTTACAGACGGTTCGAGTCATACGATCCATGGCCCCTTGCCTTCAGCTCGTCAGGAGCTTATTGTGTGATGATTTTCCCTATCAACACCCCCGAAGAGCATTATTTGCTCGGACTTCATCTCATTCACTATTCGACAGAAAAGGGCGGGATCCGTGTGCGAAAGCTTGAAACTCCTTCCTGTGTTGACTTAAAGTTTGTAGACTCGATTGGGCTTGATGAACACTGTGGAGTTGTATATATTTTAGATCATATTCATAGACACCTTGCTGCAATTCCTTATGTATAAAATCTTATGAGTATTCCTGGATATGGAAGGAGAAGGTGCTTGAGAGGAGTGACAACGGCATTAAAAAAGCCGACTTGGCGCCAAAGACTCCTTGATAT
>JASFDH010001799.1:0-13198 GCA_036937195.1 Nidularia pulvinata
GTGGTAGCCTAGGACATTTCTTGATGTGCAGGATGAAAGATTCCCAATACTGTCGTACATGTCAGTAGCATTATCATTGGTAGTATCATTCTGCTTCCTAGAATGGTGCATGCTATTCTATCCACGACATTAATGCGCAACCTCGACAAATCCATCATTTCAGTGGAGATTACTTTTCATATTGCTATGGAAGGAGAAACTTTTGCCTGGGTCCACGACGAAATGATAATGATAAATTGAAGTTCGTATCCTCTTATTGTTCGGAAGCGTCGATAAATTTTGATCTAGAACCGATGTAGTGCATACCTTTGGTACTCCAAGCTTCGTAAGCGTACCTGGCATCCACCTGTATCCCCCTTGAAAGAATCGTGTGCATTTTTTAAATGAGATTCCTACTGTGCTTGCAAGACTTGAAGGAAATAGAAGCTTTACTTGAATTATTTTATTTCCGTCTGCAATAGTGAGAAACATTGTTAAATTTATTTCCATCTGACAGGTAGCAAAGTCAACAGAGTTTCAACTTCGCTACCTCGTCTGAACTATAAATTAGTCTCGCTCTACGTATACTGTTTATACTGTTTTTTTTTTGTCGCCGATGTTTATAGAACTGTCCTGTAGTAATACATTTAATGCGACTTCGACTGTTACTAGGAAATCTTGCAAATGATAGATAAGTTATATTTGTACGATGCAGCTCGTATTTTTTATTAACAAAGTCAAGTACATGGAGGGAACGAAAGAAGATGGATCAAAGGGAATAGGAACAAACCTAGAACTTCCAATTCGAATGCCGAAGAAGGCGTCATCTACATGGCATGAAAGAGGAGGTGCACTTGCTACGGCCAGGGAAATGTGCGCAGTGCGCACTGACTAAGAGCTGGTAAATGTGTGCACACATTAGGGTCAGGAAGCGTGTACGAACGGTCTATGTTATGCAGACGGAAACTGACGCTGAAACCAGACGGAAACTGACCCACGGAAACTGACGCTGAAACCAAGGCAGTGTGAAAGTTAAAGTGGTCTGCACATCATCTTCTAAAAGTAAATTTGCCTTAAGTTGACCAGGGTCGGTGATGGCAGTTTACAGTTAAGCCGCACTGCTTTAAAAACAGCCTGAATTTCACGCGCTACTCCTCACTCCAGCAACTACTCCTACCCAGAATTCATTACTTATTATGTCGGATATCTAATTTACGTGAAAGTCTTATAAAGTTTATAATCACGTGCTATGTAGCGATAAACTCCTGCTACTTCCCTACCGGAATGAGACTCATCCCCGATGTTGTCGAAAAGTTCCCAAGATAAGAGTGCAGGGATGATCTGTGAACGAAACCGTGACAAATAAGTCTAAAGTAGATTCAGCTAGGATCAGTCCAAGCCAGACGAGGCAGTGAGTAGGAATACTGGCGCTCAATGCCGCGGCTTAAGCCGCGGCAAGGTTAGGTTACTTGGCTTAGTGCCGCGGCACAAGCCGCGGCAAATTTCCAGGGGTTCCGCCCTTAGCGCCCAGCAGCATCGCAAGTTCTGGATTATTATTTCGATCATGGAAATCTTCTTATATCTTCAGAGATTTTTGGCGTGTGTAAAATGAGAGCAGATTACCCTTTATGTAGAAGTCCTGAGATCGGTAAGTATCGACTCAGGAGCTCTTCACCATCCCAATCAAAGGTGAAAAGGCACTTTCACTGTCATCTGTCATACTCCTTTGCACGCCACTGGGAAAACTAGGTATATAATAACTAGGTAACACAGCCATGATGGGTCACTTTAAATACTTCTATGTGTGTAGAGAATATATTTCTATCTTGCATGAATCGAATGCAAGAAGCTGGTAGTTGGCATTTCCCGATGCGGAATATTAATCCAGACATCCGATGACTTATTACAGACGCCAGTGGGGTCGATGGCAAAGGCCGCCAAGCTCTCAAAAGCTTTACTGGTGGCAGCTGCCTACCCTAATGTCTGTTCACATTCATAGGTACAGGAGATAATGGGTAAGAAATCGAATGAAGAAATCATAATGGTACGAAACAAACATGAAGCAACATTTATAGGTAGCATCATCTTTTTGCACACTAATTCACGGTAATCCCGAGATGTTGATAAAAGTCTATATTCCGATAATGGACAGCTTTCACGAGAGACGCCGAGTTACAAGGTCTAGAAACAATGTAGTTCCAGTCTATCTTTAAATAAAGAGAAAAGATGGCTCATATACTCAAAGAGTATTTATCGTCAATCCCTAAAAAGTTTGTGTCTACAGCCTGATTTACAGCTCATGCATTTTTAGATTTGCGATAGCTCTGCCAAGATATTTTTCAACGGCTTTCTGGGATTAATATTATTAGCAAGTGAACTGGTAGGCCTAGGACTGCATATGTTGTTTACTCCTTCTCTCCGGCCAGAGCTGTGAACAGAGCTGATCATCCATCTTGTGATCCTAGCCCTATGGACGGTGGCACGGCATTAGCGCATAAACTGCCGCCCATTAACGGGAGATCTACAACTCATTACCGGACCCCACAGTTACCGTTTGCTGACGCGGCCATTTATGCGCGTTAACCGCCCCGACGGGTGCCTTTTGGCGCTTTTTAATAGTTATCGCCCGTCGACGCGATTATTAGCGCTCTTTAACGCGAGAAGCCGCTTGTCGACGCGACTATGAGCGCCCTTTAACACAAGAATAACCGCCTACCGACGTGATTACAGTACGAGGGCTCTTTAACACGACAATAACCGCCTATCGACGCGACTACAGTATGAGCGCTCTTTAACATGAAACAGCTGCCTCTCGACGCGACTACTGTACGAGCGCTCTTTAACGCGAGAATAGCCGCTAGTCCGACAGATGCGACTACCAGTGTCCTTCAACACGAGAATTATCGCCCGTCCCAGATTCGATCGTTAACACAATTTTTCGTACCCAAAAACGACGCATTTGACGTGGCTCCGGACGTCATAAATGAGTTGACTTAGATGTATAGACAAGTATGCTTTGCAACCTCCGCTCTATCCCTCGGTAATATGATGCCTCCACGATGCACTGCTTAGATGGAGTGTTCCATGGAAGAATAAGGCTGTGCTGCTCCTGAAGTTGGCCGAGTACTTCGCGTTATACGAACGGCCACTGTAGTACGATTACAACCCTAATATTGTAAAGTACAGTAATGTGATGTTGCTTAGTATGGTCAATAGAGGCATTATCCGCCAGTTATCGCCCATCCTCAGCCTAGAATTTTGTCAAAACACCACGCTCGGAATTTTCTGCAGAAATTCCAAGAGGGTTAGTGCTACAATATCCTGCTAAGAATATTTTCTGCTCACCTACATTTTCCATCTAGCCTCATTCCAGTGGTTAGAATGGTTTAAATGACGCATCTGAGTTATTTTTGTGGAATCCCAACAGAAGGCTACACTTTGTGGGCACTCGCAGTCAGCCGATGTGCAGCACCTCTGTACGGATTGATATGCCATGAGCAGCCTTGGCTTCGACTTTAGCCATGGCTTCTATTATCCGTATGATCATGCAGGTTCACATGTGTATACGCAACATGGGTGTTATACAATGTGCGATCTCAGAAAGCAGACTGAACAATAGAAATGCTAGATTATTACTTACGCGTTCCATTGACGCCGGCTTCTAGAGCGCTTACTATTATTGACTTTCGCGCAATGTGCGCTTATGGCATCTCTGGCGCCTCGGTCAATGCTATAGGCTACTTACTTGCCTGACCCTATAACGGGTGCCTCTGCAATAATAGAGCCCTAATTGATGTACTACATAAGTACGCGGCTAAACACGCTATTCCGAGTCGGGTGTTAATATAAGATCAAACATGAAGCACATCGAATCCGTGATCTGCATCTAGGATCTAGCGCTGTTCAACCCACACTGCTTAAAGGCGACCTGACTTCCAAAGCTATTCCTCTATCCACTGACTACTCTCACTCGGGACTGAAGGCGTACCATGTCCGATATCTCCTGCAGCGTATCGCCTGATTTATGGATCCTCGTCTCTATGATTCCCAACAACGTCATGCATATCGCTGGGCTTGTCATCAGCAGCATCATTCTTCTTGCGAGAGGACTGCATGCAATTCGACCAAAAAGATTAATGCACGACCTAGAGAAGGCGATGATCTCCGTAGAGATCAAGTTCCAAGATGCCATCGAGGGCGGTATGTTTGCCCATGTCGATGATAAAGTGATCCTAAATATCAATAAAAAATTAAAGAAGTAGATCCTCAGACTGTTAATCTACATTTCAGCGAAGCTGATTTATGCACGCTACAGTGCCCGCTTTCAAACATCTAAGCTTCGCAAGAGCACCTGGAAGATGACCACGTCCCCCTTAAAAGAGATCCACTCCTTTTTCAAAGGCGATTCATGTCGAATTCTTCGATGCTTTCTGGATGTAAGGGAAGTAGAAGCTCTGTTGGAGGCGAGTAATCATCTTCCAATCTACAATAACAGTACCAAGTGATCAACGCGTTTTCTTTCTTGACAGGTTGCAAAGTCCACAGAGCTTCAACTACGCTACGGAATATGAAGCTCAACACTTCGATCCTCTAAAATAGGCAGTGTTTGAACCTTTGTCACCTGTTGTACTTGTAAGACAAAGTCGTGGAAAGATTGGAGCTATGTATGCTATGCAGGAATAAACCCTTTCCAAATTACAAACGGAGTTAGGAATCCCCAAATTTTGTCGAGGAGTTGCCGCGCTCAGGGTATAAGGGTGAAATTGAATGGAAGTATGACACACAAGTCGAACAGTGGCACTTCCAGGGCACAGCCGACCAGGAAGTGCGACACGGACACGTCAGTGCCGCGGCTTAAGCCGCGGCAAGTTTCGATGACTTGGAAGTGCCGCGGCAAGTTTGATAATCTTGGAGTGGTAGCGATCTATTAATAGTATTACTATTATACAGTCGAAGTTCTCATTATGTGCTTGTCTGCTTCATTCAAGTGCCTTATACCTCTGATACATTTTCAAGGTCCTCCACAACATGCTGCTTTTCTACAACATTCCCTTCATTGTCAAGCCATTGCTTTTCTGCTTCTGAAATAGCCTCTCAGTTGCATAGCTCAGCCTCTGTTGGAATAATTACGAGCTTGCCATGTTACCCAGATAGGAAAGGAGCAAGTGCCAGAAGCCATGTTCAGGTCTTGACACTGCACTTGCTTTTAGAGAACTTGCAGGCTGTTTTTCAGGTTGCCTTGCCATGTATTTGAATAGTCTTGCTGTCTGTACACATATACCAGCCTACCAGTGCTGTAAATAGCACAGAATGTAAAAACTGTTGTGTAGAAATACATCAAGTCATGGCTCAGTTCACTTAGTACCACAATGCCCATATGGAGGGGTATGTGATTTTTTACAAAAGGGGTATTGGTTATAGAGTATCAGGAATTTATGGGTTATCACATAGTAGCTGACCTTGCAACTCCAAAATTCTATGGTATATCAGGAATTACAGGTTATAAGAGCTATGGACTAAGAGTGTTTGACTAGATGTTATGTAGCTTTAACATCAGGAAAATAAGAAAAATTGGATCTGGGTTTACATACATAGATCTATATTGATCTCAGGAATTGTCAATATCACAACTATATTTCTTGCATGGCAACATTTAATGGATTATCTGACACAGTAGAGTTTGTAAAAATATAAAGGAGACTCAGTGTTGTACAAAAGCTCAGACAGCAAAGACTTCCACCACCAGGTGCATCCTTCAATGTACCTCAAGTTTGCTCTTCTTGTCGCAGCTCACAGAGTGGAATCAATATAGCCTTTGGCAAAACCAAATAACAATTGGTTTGTCTATAATGCACTCAATATATTGCTAAATTTTATCACTGATATCTGGCCTTATTTGAGATGATGGTGCTGAGGGCTGGTGTAAGTTGCATCAGAAAGGGCATGTGGACAGCTCATACAATGAGAGAACTGATTCTACATCTTTTGGTTGTTTAGCTATTTAGCAAGAGAAATGAGGCATTTGATGGTATAATACATATTTCTATCCCTTGTCATTGATGACATCGTATACAAGCAGGATGTATCTAGTGTTAGTTATAAGGGGCTGCATGTAATGGTAAATTCCATCACTTCTACCTAGCCTTTTATGATACGATAGCATTGAAAGTTTCTACAGGGTATCCGAGCATCCCTTTCTTAGAGGATTTTCATCTCCAGCAGATGACGCTAGAGACCGACAAAAAAAAATACTTTTAGAAGTTGCAAGGTTATTAGGGCTTATTAGACTTAGAACGGCGCTAATACCAGAGTTGGATAATTGATAGATTGGTATTGAATGTTAGATAAAGCTGCACCAAAATTATCAATGACGAAGCACTCTTTGAATGTCAACGCGAACCGGATACGTAACCCAAGGTCGTCATGCCAGACATCCATACCACATACTGCATACGATTGAAAAAATAATACGGAAATGTTAAAAGGAACAAGGATCGAGATCACACACATATCAATTTACCGTTGAAATTGCTTGTATATCAAGAATGACTGCATCGAGAGTTATACCCCCGTGAATTTGATATCATTGATGGAACTGTTATACATAGTTAAGGTTCTGGAACGCATGAAACATTTGTAATATTCTCCCCAGTTTCCAAGCTGCTTGTTGGATCGCTGAGCACGAGTATCACCCAAGGAGTAAGGACAGGAAATGGGGAGTATTTGTATCGATGGCGAGGACGGTATAGTGAGTCAGTACTAAGACACTAACCTTAAATCGACGTCCCACGTATTGGCTACCAAGAGGTCTAAATAAAGAGAGAAAAACAGGTAATAGAAGGCGTACAACCTAACTTGAAACAGAGGCGTGTTTAGTCAAAGGAAAAAGCGCATACGCCAGCGCATCCGCCGAAGCGCCGTCTTGAGATAAAACCCGAGTATCCTCGATCTCCTTCCAAATCTCATCCATGTATTCCGAAGCACCGGAGAGATGGGCGACTTTCGCACACGCAGCGTGGATTGAAAGATATATGGGAGAGGGAAGGGGGAGGGTAGGGTCGGTCGTTGAAAATTCGACATATCCAGGATAGCTTAAGAGGAACATTGGGGATCTTGCTTCCAGCTTGTACCGGTGGAGAGTTTCCTATCAGATTTTTAAAGTCACACGCTGCAGCTTAGACGCAGAAAACCACTTACTGTTGCTGTAAGCCAAATATAGAGGCAGTGGAACGAATCATGCACCTCTTGGCACATGGTCATGACATTTTCGAGACGGTGAATATTGGCGTAACCGAAACGATTCATCACAGTCCACATGGAAGCTGCATAGTCACGCTGTGACCACGTCATCAGCATGCGAAATAAGATGAAAGATATGAGATAAATGCCCCCGGACCATTCCCATCAGAACTAGATATATTCGCGTTCGTTGACTCTGAGAATATGTGAGCGCACTGCGTTATCACTGGAGCAGTTCCTAACGTCATAACGAGGTTCTCTATCTCCGATGTAGCGATCGCACTTGCTCGGTCGTATCGATGAGTTACGACAGCGGAAGCCATCGCGGACCAATGCCTACGTGTCAAAGCGACCATGAGTTTATGAGCTGAGCAATCTGCGGTACGATAGCAAGTACTTTTTTTTTTTGCGCCCCGATGATCCTGACTTACTTCTACTAACAGCTCTTTCATCATATCCTTGATGGTGTCGAAAGATGGGCGTGAATCATGCGTAGAAGGGGTGTGCATAGATCCTTTATTTGACTTGACTAGGTGGACCGAAAACGGTTATTCATAGATGAAGGTCGAAGAATGACTCGCTTACAGGATCTGAAGAGATGTTCAAAGTAAAGCTTTCCGACTGCGTAAATTTCATCGTCGCCCTTGCACGAGATCACTTCCTCTGCAACGACTATACGAGCTAGAGATGTAGGCCAGTGAAGCATAAGAAATCCCAGGATTCGTACATATATCAAGTCAGTATTTGTTGGCTGGTGGCCGCGTTGCTCCATAGTCCTCTGTTCACAGGCTAAGCAAATTGTGTATCCATTATGTAGAGAAGGGTTTTGTAGGAGGACAAGAGGGAGTCGAGGAAGTAGAGGCATAGTGCTATGAATCGCGCTGCATTGACGAAGGTCTCAGTTCAGTAAACCTGACAGTGACAATGACGTCGACAACTCGTATTCACGTGGTACTAAATTCCCACACCATAGGCCCTTAGGCATCAAGTACTCTTCGTAATATCATGTTCAACAGTGAGACAGTCACATTGAGCACGGAATTTAAAACAGCGGGCCCGGGGCTCCTCATTTTTCTTCTACTCTCAAACTTTCCATTACTCTTCGAAGATGGCCGACGATATTCCACGTACTCAACCCGAGGCGCAGGCCATGAATTTGCACGAGGCTTTCGCTATCGTGTGGGACGGCGAACTAGAATAGGCAACAATCGATGGGCATAGACCTATCGAGGGGCATAACCTATGTCTGCAGCATTCTTGCCCTTCCAAGAAAAGTTGACCAAATTCACCACGGTGTATTTAGAAGCTACTGCATCGTAGAAGCTGACAAAGCTTTCTCCTGTGGCAGAAGCCACTTTCACAGTTCTTTCACCATTCGATAAATCGCCGCTTGATGTTATTCTCGAGGCACGACCTGCAATCCATTGTTAAAGAATCCGCTGATCACTTTAATAAGCAGATATTTACCCATCTGCACCTCAAAGACTTAACTAGACTCGCTAAGATAAACATGAGGATATTACAATTACTGAGGATGAGCGGTGCGGGCTCCGTGTGGAAGGCTGCGCGTCAAAATTCCGGTGCGCCCGCTGGTCCCTCCAACATGTCGGAGATGCAGTGGTATCTGTTGGTGTTCGGTGAAACTTACTGCCAGGTCTTTCATCTCATTCCCCTCTAGGCTACGCTGACATTCAACTTTCATGTGCTTGATTAACATTCAACTAGCATTTTGAAGTCGAGGACTAGACACTTTAAAGAAACTTATCCCGAATCTTTACTGGAACTAGTTCCATACGAGCCCATCAGATCTTGGATCTAATGGGAAATAATATCCCCGCTACCGGAAGCCTAAAGTAGATGACGTTGCTAAGCAACTTGAGTTTTATGATAGGGAAATTCGATCGCGCGTTCCAGGTTCAGTTGAAAGGTTGACTCAGTTCAGATTTGAGAGAAAGGCACTGGTGAAGAGATTATGAGCGTAAGTCTCGCCCACACGGCAATTTTTGCGGTTTGGTTACTGACCCCCCATATATAATAGACAATAAATGAATTTGAGTCTTTTGAGACCCGTGTGCGCGCAGTAGAATCTGAAGAATGGCTCGCGAGGTGCAAGAAGCAGTATGTGCCAATCTTGTTCTAACACCTATTCGCGAGTTTTACGCATAATTTTCCCCACGAAGTCGTTAATAGATACATGGAACTTGGCTATATTCTTGAAGACGTTCAAAGTAGCCTGCATCATGATATGGCCTATCAAGACAAGGAACTCACCAACCAAGGTCAGATTTTAACAACTACATTAAGTCGATCAGGCGTTTATACTTGTAGACTGGGACGATGTTTTACTGGTAACGGTACAGAGGAATTACGTCCATCGTCTCGGAAGAGAGCAAGAAGAGTTCCTCAAGGGGTGGAAAGAAGTCGTGCGCACTCCATACCGCTCATACAAGGAGTCTTACTTTGCTTCTACCGATTGGGCATATTTACCGCTCGTAGATCACGTGTGTAGCTTCGAGCCGTTCTATCACGTTCTCGTGTCGCCGAACGACTATGAAATTAGCACACATGAGTTCCAAGTCCCAATGGAGATTCTTATGGAGCCCATAACCGACTGGATGGAGATGAAGAGGCAGGTGCTCATGGCCGAGATCAATGACGCCAAGGCCAAGAATAAGGACAGTAAGGATGCGGATCAAGTCTCGACCGCTGCAGACACCCCTGTCGAGTCATCTAGTGCCGACGATGCCGACCCTTCTATTATCCGCTTAATCCAAGAAGACATTGACGAACTTGAAGCTAGCCTGAGTCAGATTGCTTCCACTTCGAAAAAGAACGACAGCCTTGCCCACGACGTCCACGATCATTCAGCTAAAACTGTCGATCCTCTCTTGCTGACGACGTCCGTGTTCAAGCGTGTCAGCAACATTTGCCATATCCAGTCCCAGAACACGAACGCGCAATTTATTGCCTGGGAAATGGCTGGTGCCCACCATTGTTACAGCAAAACCGTACAATTCCACGACGCTTTGGAGACGCGACTTAAGTTCCGCGAAAGGTCGTCTTTGGGTGCTGCGAGTCTGGTTAGATGCGCGAGACTTGACCCTCAAACTGCTACTCCAAAGGATATGGACGAAAATGATCTTCGATTTATCTGCACTACCTGTTCAGTAAGGAGTCAGACAACTGATCAATCAGTGCTCACTTGGCGGGCAGCGGTATGTAGTTTTCAATGCTCAAGTTCGAAATATTGATAAAAAATGTATTTCAGGTAGGCCACGAAGCCAAAGGATATGACCATCCCGTATTGTCATGAGAAGCTTTGGATACTCGGCGCGCTGAAGCTGCGAAAGGACAGGGAACCCCTGATCCTGAAGCGGACGACGAATTCTGCTCGTGCAATCATTGCTTTGAACATCTGAATGATAAACTTGATACGATGGCAGCGATACATGCGCATCTCCGGGACAGGTATGTCATTCTTCCCCCGCGACTCCTTTGTACTGACTACTCAATAGACATGGCATCACCGACATAAAACCTGTCGATTTATTCATTGATCCTGCAAAGCGATGGTTGAAGTTTAACCGAGGCAACATCCCATGAAGGCGGAACGACGAAGACATAGACATTGCCGAATGTACAGTACTATAACTCTTAATTTCAGAGAATGAAAGGCTTTCTTGCATGATTTGAAATGAATGCTTTATGTCGAAGGACAGTTTAGAATAAATTTATAAATCAAGCTTCTAAGTCCTCGGTACCTCGACTGGCCTTCCATGTCTCTGGACCCTTCGCGGAAGTTCAATAAACCATGTCATGTGGAGCTAAACTGTTCATTTTACCTTGCGATTCTTGATTCTCTGGTTCTTGATCCTACGAGAGAACCACTCCAGTGACGTCGAACCTGTATCCCAAGTCTTGGCAGGATTTTTCGCGACGGCATCTGCAATAATGGGGCTCTCGTCTACCAGAGCACGCAAAATGACAGAGTTTCCGGGACGGGTGAAGAAAACGAGCGACCAACGTTCAAGGCCGCTCTGGGATCCCGGAGGGGGTCTGTGTTCGGTTCCGTTACTCTGGACGTTTTAGATAAGGACAGCTCCTTACAGCACTCGGTGGAGGTTAGACCTTAAAATACCACCACTAATGATCGCTAGAGCATCTCCAATGTTACAGATAGCATGGCCAGAAATGGGCTAACGACCGTCATTATACATGGTCTCCATATATGGCTGCTAATTCCTACCTTGACATATTGCCAGGACTCCGCGCCAGGAACTAAAACTTGAAGTCCCCCGAGTCGATTATGAAGGAAAGACTGTCACAGTAGATAAATTTACGCATATGTACTTAAACGATTTGTGGGACACACCAATGATCCGAAATCAGTATGGCTACCAATTGCTTGTCTTGTCAGATGAGAAGTTGGCGGATTTTTAATGATTCTAGTCTCACTTCCGCTATACTCTTCCATGGAGTGCAAGTTCGCTAACATATTGGGGGGGAGACTAAGTTTTTCACTGAAGACGTCCAAGATAGTGTGGTTAACTTCGAGTGATTTCTTCACAAAAGGGACAATTGTAGATTCCATTCGAATATTGACAGTAGAAGGGTACTCGCGACGTGCTTGCTTGGGCCAGGCAAGCGCATCATCCTTTGCAATGTTGATAAACTCTGGGGTGTCTAATTGACCAGTCGCGTCGACAGCGTTGGCACCCGGAGCCTTATACCTGTTATTTCAGAACTAAATTACGCCATTTGTCTCAAGGAAGAGAATGTAAGGGTACCCAAATGACATTCCATCGTCGCCTTGCTCGAATTTCATCTTTTCAGCGAGTGGAAGATTCATCGTTTCGACACCCATGTCGAACATTCTATCAGCTTCTTCGTCCGCACCGTGATTCTTAAGGCTAGCAACATTCGAAAAGCATTGTGAAAAAACAATGAACCTTAATGAAACGCAGACTTACTACCAGAACCCCAGCTTTGTACCGGCTTCCCACAATCGATTGATTTCCGTCTTGTCTCGGGACTTTATTAACTCGTAGTCAATTACGAGTAAAGGATGAGTTGGTATGTCTTCTGGAAAGGGCGGGAAAGTGTTCACGGTCATTGTTAGCTTTACAGCTGAGAGTTATCGAGGATTGATTGGGGGCTATCAGCCGTTTCATCCTCTTATATCTGCGCAACTATAGGGACGTGAGGAAAGTCATTCCAAAGAAGCGCACAATTTAAGTCAGCAAGGTGATGATTGACAGTCACGGACCAAGTACTCTATTTCGGTCCAAGGTGACCTCACGACGTTCAGGAGACCAGTCTCCTGACATCCTGAGATACACGTCTATTCCCAGAGGGAACCAGGGTGGAACCCAAATCCGCGTTACTCGTATCGGTTATCTTCTTTCGTGTAGTTGCCAGACCTGAGCAGCTTTCTGGCAGTGTCATTAGATAATTCAGAGGACTTTCCAAGTGGAAATTTGGCCCGACCTTGTATAATTCAAACACATAGACTCACCTAAATGATAGTACAATGCACATATCTCTTCTGGAGTAGAGTGACAAGCTAGGGACCGGCCCTGAGAGATGTGCCGGCTTCCGAAGAGGCTTAGTCACCTTTTGGCATTACGGTTTACCCACACTCCAATGTAAGAAACAAACCTTCGTACAATTTTAATTGATTTCGAGGATAGTTCAATTGTTTGCGGGTGGAGGTGGAAAAAGATTATGTACGTTCATTAGTGTTGAATCCTGACGCAATCCAGAAAAGTCGTACTCGGACTCATAATAATTTAAAAGAGCACTTTGCTACTTTGTCTGGGGTGCCAAAATACTACTTCCGGGCCGGAGTCCAAAGAGGAAGATGTTCACTAATAGTCAAGCGAGCTCTGAGTCTTGTATGACAAAAAGCTAGTTCTGTGCATGCTCAGTTCCAAGACCAGCCTTCCAAGTCTCTGGGCCCTATTATCGAATTGACGGCAAA
>JASFDH010001800.1:0-13191 GCA_036937195.1 Nidularia pulvinata
GTTATGGGCTTCACGATTCAACGTGATAATCCGTCCGTCGTTGAGCAGGTCAAGTCAATGATAACCGTCAAGCACAAGCAAAAGGTTCTCATAGAGCAACGAAGAGGGAGTGCTGCTGGTATAGTCACTGCTGGGACTAGTTCAGGTAATGCTCTATTTTCTCCTGGGAAGAAATGTGCTTATATTTCTCAAAAAAAAAAAAAAAAAAAGCTCCTGCAGCACCGGCTACTGCGCCGCGTACCACTCGCCGCAGTCCCAACACAGGCACAGGCGCACGCCGTTCCGCTAACGCAGCTAGCCAGGGCACAGGGCCTATTCGTCCACCCAGCCCTAGTCCCGTTATCGTTCCGAACCAGCAGCCGATGCAGGTCCCAAATCAGACAACAGGTGCTCATTCTTTACCGCCTCCTTCAATCAGCTTTGCGCGCCGTCGTGCAGGGCTGCTAGGTGGCAAGAAAAAGCCAGCAGATATTGTTATTAGTCCCAGGGAGATCCACACGCCTGATCAGCTCGCCCCTTCCATCCAAAGTGCGCCCCCTGTCCAGGCGTCTTTTTATACCGGAAGGTTTTCCATGGCTCTTCCTCGACTGCCTTCTGTAATGGGTGGAGGAGACAATGTCCGTCGGGTAGCGAGCAATGTGCCACCCACACCCACCCGGCTCTCTATGCTAGCATCTAGCTCGGCCTCCCAGCCTATCGCTGGGATCTCTGGGCGGTCTCCGCCTGCTGCATCGGTTCCCATCGCCTCCAATCGGGTCCCCCCCACGCCCTCCTCTCTCCAGCACCCTGGGTACACCGGCGATAAGTCCGCCTTTTTGGCACCATTCGAGATGTTCTATGACGCTCTTAATGACTCAAAGCAACTAAAGACATGGCTCGGGGAACAGCTGCAAAGGTCCAATCAACTTATGCAGACCCTCAGCCAACAGCAGGAGAAGATCAACGAAACTGTGGAAGCTCTCGTAGACAAGAAAATTGCGGGAATGCGCTTAGAGATGACAAATCTCCACCGTCGGGTGGAGGAACTGGAAGATGCCCTTCGCGAAGCAACTTCCGGCCGCCGCCATAGCATGGATGTTACAGGAGGCAGCATGACCAAAGGGAAACAGCCACTAAGAAATGGCATTCCCGCAGGCCCAATAGCATCTGAGTCGTACACGTTCCCTCCGGTGCCCGCTGCTGATAATGCCCGGCTGCGAGCTGAACCCGTCCGAAGATACACTTCACCAGGATGGGGACAAGACAGAGAGCCTCGTGTCAATCATATCCCCACAGATTCAGATACTGGGTCACCCGCTCCATATGACACCAGGCGCCTCTCAGTGTCTGCTACACGGTTGGATCCTCCGCGTTCCCACTCGTCACATACGGCCGAAAGTTCGCAGCCGCGCGGGTCCATCGTCATGCAATCCCCTCCGCAAATGTACCGCGACGGTTCTAATCAGTCGCTGCCCCCTCCCCCTAGTGCGCATGGAAAGGCACCGCGGGGTGGTCAGGAACGGCCATCGCTTAGCCGACAAGCTTCCTACTCCAATACACCTGGTGGGGAGAGTGTTGACAGCCCGGCACCGAGGCGTGCAGACAGCCGGAGGAGCTCAATTGCTCCCGACTCCCGGAGTGAAGAGAGCTGAGTAGTTTCCTTTGCATCTGTATAGTCCCTTTTTGCTTTCATTGTTGCTGCTTCTAATTCATTTCTTGCTTCACGATTCACTACTTTCGACATCTTGGACGGTGTACATTATGCGGACTCATCTTGCGCTTGTCTACCCTCTCTTTTTTCCTATCCAACGACAACGACAATTTGAAGTGAATTTTGAATATATGCCTTCGTTTCCCTTCGTCCTCCTCCTTCTCCCCCGGTACTTGGTGCACTTTTCTGGGTTTTCTGGAGTTTTCTATTTTGTTTGCTCGGCGCTGGTTCCATCTTTACATTCTTTACGAAACCCTCACATTCCTTTTATCTGTACTTTACACATGCAATTGTACATCCAGTACACAACACTCGTTTTCATCTGGAATTTCATTCTTTGCTTTCTCGGAATATTTTATCATAGCCGGAGTAACCGCGGACCAAGAGTCAAAATTAAAAAATGCACGCGGCTCGGTGACGCCGCCGGCGTCATGAGTCTCGTAGCGGATTGCGTATGTAACAGTACGCACGGTCCACCAGCATTCCACGCGTTGTTTGGCTTCACTTCTGGCGTGGCGTCTCGGAATTCTTGCGCATTCCTTCCAGAGAACCCATTCAGCCGCCTCCTACAGCAATCTTACTCCATTTTTACTTTACACCAGTGACACTCCGAACGGCTGCAAAGTTTCAATCCTCCTGGAAGAGCTGAAGGTTGCTTATGGGCTTAATTACTAGTATGCTTACTTGCCGCACCGCAGACACATTCTGATCGTATACTAGCATGCACAAGATAGATATCTCGCAGAATACCCAAAAGGAACTATAGTTCATCAAGATGAATCTCAATGGACGAATACTGGTCTTGGTGGATCGAGGTCAGGACAACTTCATTGTCTTTGAAACAGCAACTATTCTCCTCCATCTGGCGCAGCATTATGGCAAGGAGTTCTAATTCTCGTTTGATCCACAAACATGATTGAACGATTTCAGCATCATGTTGCAGTGGATCTATTGGGCGGTAAGGCGGATGTACCAAATCCTCATCGACCGCGCTAATACCATTTCACCATAACACGGCGGACTTGGACCAATGCAAGGACAGTGTGAGTACTGAATTGTATTTTCAGCGTTGTAAGCTCGTTCATTTCGTGAAAGCGAACTACTTTCAGCATTCTGCTCCCGTAGACATTCTCTACGCCAAGAAACATTCGTATCAAACCCGCAGTTACGTCGCCCGCTCAACCTCCTATTCGTGGTAATTATGTATATATTCAGGCTACTTGTACGAAACAGAAAGACTATTCAACATTCTGGAATTACGCCTTTCTGGGAGGAAGTACCCAGCTGGGTCTGACCAAGGGTCCTACTCTATCGCTGATATTAATGCATTCGCTCGGTCAGTGTTACGCGTGACGGTTCAATTGATATTTTATTTGTCCCTTGGACAAGATTGCGATTCATCAATCCAGTGGTATTAACTCTCTTGACAGGTGGCCAGCGTTGAAGATTCGTCTCGACTCCTCTCCGACGACTGATCTATCGAAGTATCGATTGAGATTTCTAAATTGTTCTGTCCCAGGGATTGTTTGAACATATAGCAGATAGGCCTCATGTAAGTGCAGGGCTCGCCGTCTCGGCCAAGTAGGATCTGCACTTGCCTGCTGGTGTCGAGTTGTGTCGAGCAACCTGTGTGGACGCGACTTGGACGCGACCTAAACCGATCACTGCGTCGAAAGCTACAAGGTAGGCCAACAAAGCTTAGAGGTAAACATATACAACATATTATGCTGTACTAGATACTTATGTGTGCTTTGAATATATCGTACAAAGAGTATCTGAAGTAAATAACGCAACAACTGGAATTCAGGTGCTTCCATAAATGGAAATTCGCGCCTTGGGTCCGTGGGAATGATAGGCAACTTTTCTGGCGTCTTAGCACCTGGTCTTCACCTCCACCGTTATGAACGTCTGTCGCAAGTTCGCTGCGGGTCCGTCGCCATCTCTTATTCGAAGCTATGCAACGCGTTATCCTCGCCCGAAACCAGGGACCTCAGAACGTCCTGCTTACCATCCTCCTGACCCTCTAATCAACAACCCCAACGCCGCCGTCACTCCTCTGAAAGACGAGGACCTCACCTTCATTCATCGACCACCACCGACAGCGCCCTCGCCCTTTTCCCTCACGACTGCGCCGGCTTCTCCTCTTCTTCGCCCCTCGACACCGATAGAGGGCCCTCTCCCGCCACTCGTTAAGCGCCCCAGGGACAAAGACGTACCTCTCGCCTCAGACAAGACCATTGCTGAAATTCGCCGACTTCGAATTTCTGATCCTGCAAAATACACCCGAGGAGTACTGGCTAAGAAGTTCGGGTGCACAACCGACTTCATTGGTATGGTTGCGGCATTAAAGAAACCGGCGCGGAAGGCAAGGTTAAGAGCGAGGGAGGAGAAGCATGAAGAGTCTAGACAAAGTTGGAGTGAAAGACATTCGATTGTCAAAGCTATCAAGGCGAAACGACGGGAATTTTGGTAGTTGGGCGGGTGCATGGTTCGTCCTACAGGAGCCACAACATCGGTGCGTTACGAATGATCCATTTCTGCAACAAAAGCACCGACGCGACTGTTTAGTTGTATATGCCGTACCTCATGTGAAAGAACGCTTTCAGCGGTGGTATGTATTGAACAGTGGAGAAGCGCTCCTCAGAGGGGTCATGGCACCATCGGACGTTGGCAATGGGAAGGGGTCCCGTGATTGGTCGGCGGAACGCCGTTACTAGATATGGCAATCCGAGTGCACTGTTTCCTCATGCTTCCGCCTCTGCGCAACATTTGAGATCGTAATTCAGCTATCCCGGTTTGACGCTTCATGACATTCACATGCATGGAGACGGCCGGAATCCACTCATAGCGCTGCTATATCAATGACTCGACGCTATTCTCAAAAATCTAGACTGCATATAAGTATAGCAAAACTGTTTCTTCTGTTCTATAAAGACCTGGTCCAACAATTCTTACTGAACATATCTCGCTCTTCTATAATGTCTCTCACCTACTTCCCTTTGGCTGCTGTCACTACCGCCGAGGCAGTAGTGCCAACTTCTGCACGAATCCCGCCGTACTTTCTGAATACTGATCATCGTCAGCGATGCCTGGCGCAGCTGCGAAGCAAATCATCAGGATTAGAGAAATATATCTACTTGAATGGTCTGAAAGAGCGAGACCCTAACCTCTTCTACGAGGTTCTTCTCGGTAACATGCTAGAGATTATACCCATTCTCTATACCCCTACGGTACGCCCAGCCACCTACGCCCCCGGAATAAACTTTAGCTAATATCTATTCAATCATCTAGGTTGGCGATGCCTGCTCAAATTATTCACATATCTGGAGACGGCCTGAAGGGTTATATGTCTCAATTGAAAACAAAGGCAACATCAGACAAGTCTTGCGATCATGGCCAGCAGGCGAAGTTGCTCGAATTGCTGTCGTTACCGACGGTAGCATGATTTATTCTTACTTTTCATCACAATTCTTAAGTCAAATCTTCGCAGGTTCTCGCATCCTCGGTTTAGGTGACCTTGGTGCAAACGGACTCCCTATTTCGATTGGCAAGCTGTACTCTTCTTTCTTTCTTCTCTTGTTATTGCCAATCTAAATAATTACGATACGTAGCGACCTATACATCGCTGGCGCAGGCATCAAACCCACGACCACTGTTCCCATTTGCCTCGATCTAGGCACGAACACCGAAAAATTTCTTGACGATCCTTTGTACATCGGGGTACGGAAGAAGCGTCCAGATACACCAGAGGTATTTCCTTCTCTCAGAGTCTAGCGTTCATCATTCGCTTATGGTCGCATGCCAGATGGACGAATTCATGGATGAGTTCATGGAAGCAATGGTGGAGACATTCCCTCAGCTTCTCGTGCAATTCGAAGACTTCTCCACGGATAACGCATTTAGGTATTTGGACATGTACAGGACACAGTATAGATGCTTCAATGACGACGTAAGTCTTGTTCTTGTGTACTTTGTATGATCAGTTTCTCATGGCATAAGCAACTATCGTAGATTCAGGGCACGGGTATGTTTGATATTAGCACCTAGACTAATTCTTCAAATACTGATCACACGAGTCCTTTTGCAGGCTCTGTAGTTCTCTCTGGATTTATAAATTCTGCGCGGTTTGCATCATCAGCTGCCGGGACTCCCCTATCGGACCAGCGTATTCTCTTCTTTGGAGCGGGCTCGGCCGGGATTGGTGTAGCGAAGCAACTTCTCTCATTCTTCACACTGTTGGGAATGACTGAAGAAGAAGCGAAGAAACGGATTTATGTATGTCATACTTTAGACTATATACTTGCGGATAGACGTCTCACAGTTTGATTTTATAGACTGTTGATTCGAAGGGACTCATCACCGCGGATCGGAAAGGGCTGCAAGAGCATAAGAAATGTTTGTTCACATTTCTCTCCCACCCCAACGTGGTACTAAACGTGTTTGATAAGACTTTGCTCGCACGGACTATGAAGGGTCACCGTTGACCAAGCTAATCGATATCATTCAACATGTTAAACCAACAGCCCTCCTTGGCCTCAGCACTATTCGGGTGAGTTCATTTTGGGGAATTCGATACCCTTTTCGGTACTCACCTGCCATCTGCATCACAGAACGCATTCACAGAGGATGTTGTGAAGCTAATGGCTTCTCTGAATGTTCGCCCTATCATCTTCCCTCTTTCAAACCCCGTCTCCCTATGCGAACTAGATTATTCTGACGCTATTAACTGGTGAGCGGTTTTCCGTGCTTGTTTTTTTTGGGACGCTGCTCAATTTCGAGTTAGGACGAGTGGATCCGTCATTTTTGCGTCCGGGAGTCCATATAAGCCTCTGGAACACGAAGGGAACGTGCACGAGCCCGGTCAAGGCAACAACATGTACATCTTCCCGGGTATTGGCATGGGTACTATTCTTTCGAGGGCTAGGCATGTCACGGATTCAATGGTCGAGCAAGCCTCGATTGCTCTTGCTGGCTCTCTGACCGAAGAGGAGCAATCGTGCGACTTAGTATACCCTCGCCTTACTCGCATTCGTGAGATCAGTGCCAAAATAGCTCTTGCTGTAATTCGTGCTGCACAAAAAGATGTACGTTTCATATCCGCTTCAGATAACTCCCCATTTCTTACCAGTGCTGTTCTGTAACAGAATGTCGACGAAAATATACTGCTTCGGCATCTCTCAGATAATTCCTTGCTAGATTATATCAAGATCAAGCAGTGGCAACCTTCTAGTATGCAATCTTCTCCTCATTTGTAAAATTTTCTTCGTACCTCGCAGCAGACTCCAAATGTATTTTATATGTCGCTAGGACTTGACTTCATGCACATGCAGGACACTCCTTTATGTCACTTTATCTTTGAATGTAAACCAGAATTTTGTCATGCATCTATCCCAGCGTCGACATTGAGACTATGATTTGATACCCGTGCTTTTTCTTCGTCCCACTTACAAATCCCAAAGCGATGGTTCACACCTCGTAGTGTTGGAAGACACGTTACCCCTCCGCATCCTCCCGTCTTCGCCATGGGGTATAAATAGATGACCTCCTTCACCCGTGAATGCAGCAATGCCATGCTACACATTATACAAGGTTCGTGCGTTATGAATAACGTGAGAGATGTAAGAAGATAATTGCTGCTATTGCGAGATTCCTCGTTATCGGAAGCGGATGAGATAGGGTCTATCGATTCATCGTGTAATACAAGCCGAGTCGAGTTTGCAGAAGCGCGGTAGTCCGCCATCCGTCGAATAATATTAATAGCTGCATGTCGAAGAGGATGACAGAATGATTTCCGGGTATCATGTGCTGTATAGGCCAAATACGATGAACCCTGGTTCGAAGTTTCATACGGAACGGGGATATGGGCGGCAATGGGAAGCTGAAAGACAGAGCATCAGGAAAACGAAAAGCCTATAAATCACGGATAACAATATCTTACGTCTCCATCCACCTGAGCCTTGATAGCCACTTCTACAGTAAACCTCATAGCTTCCCATGCCCACCGCGTTTTCCCTCGTGACCAACTTTCTGATTCACCCTTTCGACGTGGTGTATACATAGTTGGCCATAATGCCGACTTGAGATTTAAAGAAGGCATGGTCAAGGCGGGCGAACTCGGAACAGGGATTTGAATAGGTTCAGGTAGATCTAGGTCTTCTGGAAGTTGTGGAGGTTCGGGAGAGGTACTGAGAAGAAGTGTTGTCACGCCATCTTGCTTTCGGACGCGTTTAAGATGTCCAAGGTCAGGCGTTTCTAAGCCAGACTTTTTTAACCATCTATTGCACGTTTGATGATAATGAAGATTGTCAGAAGGAAGATCGCTGGGTTATTAGAAGCTGAACTTACTGAAGCATCTTCGTTATGTGCCGCGGGTCCGAGATGTCTACTACCCATGCATTGACTGGCAAGCCCACAACGTAGATGAATGGATAGTTCTTATATATAAGATGCGAAGACGTACCAGTTCGTATCGATCCCGGTTCCTCCTCTTCTGGTGGCAACTTGTACCTTGTAAAAGGAAGTTCCTCGTCAGGAATAATATCATCCGGTTTTCCATCAAGATACGGCTCATTCACGGTAGCACCATCACCCTCAACAGCTGACAAGCCTCCCCAGCCATCTTCCATTTCGTTCGGAGTCATTGATGGTCTCGCTATGCTATTTCCTCCAACGGGTGGAAACCACAGTTCATGCCCGTAGAATATACACAACTCATCCCCAGGATTTATGTCACGGACCGTAGTATATCGGATCGAGTCTGTCAAGGTGTCCAGCGCGAATGTAACATTCGGTGAATCAGAGTGATTGAATAAAGAGCCTAGAAGAGAATTCAAATTGAGCATCGGCCTATATTCAAGGGTCCAAGTATTCATACCAAGGCCGAGCGCTAAGGCCATCCGTCCATCTATCCAGTTGAATGTATAGTGGTCCAGTACCGTATATTTTCCTGTGATCAAACTTCACATTGAATCGGATGTGACAGTGAATGAGTCTCATACCATGATTTACATACTCTTCCTTTGAGAAAAAAAGGACAGGACTTATCTCTACAGTGGTATGTTTAGGTATTCGTTGGGAAGCTACCGTTGGGGAGCAAGGCACATGTTTATTAAATTGGAGAACACGCAATAATGCAAGGTAATAGCCTACCGTACACCCCTCTACCTTTACCTTCAGAAAGCTTTATTACACATCCTGAGCTGTTCAAGTGGGCTGGCCCTGGAGATAGTTGTGCTTCTGGTGGTGAAGATGAAGTGCTCTGAAAATCTGACATGGACAAACTTCAATTAGTCGTAGATAAGATCTTCACTTTGAATGGCGGCCCGAACACTGTACTTGCACGTGACCCTGCGCGCGACTCCGACGAACGTCGGGATCGCTGCAACCACGTTCGACCACGACGGTGCCACGTACAATTCAAAAAGTTCCTTCCATCTTCAGAACACACGCCTCGTTTAGAAGAATTGTCCGACATTGTTGTTCTTAGAAGAGCAAGCTCCCTAAAATTGCTCGATACTGCTTTCGAGCGCGTCTCGGTCGCTGTGTCTTTGAACGAGCCAACCAGAATTTGGATCACTATGGCATTACCTCCTCGACACCTTTCTCCCATTCTTCTCCTCAGTCTGGTGCCTATCGGAGCTTGGTTCATCGTTAGGCCGCTGCTGCAACCTATACCTGCATTACCTGCCTTATACTCCTCCTTTGGTTTCTCTATATTCGCATTTCTGGGGTCAATACACCTGGTGCCGAGGGTAGGGCCAGCATTCATTAAAGCGAATCTCAAAGGAAGAGATCTTTTGAAGGTATATAACGACCCGGTGTGAGTAAAACCCTGCTATGTAAAAGCCTACCTTTCGACTGATTAAATGTAGCCCAGAGAGTCTCGGGCTTGTGTGTGCATCGATATACATTCTACTGTTGATCCTATTTATTCCCTTCGCGTTCTCAACTCCCATCATGCAGCAAACAACAAACCGAAAGGTGCAGGAAGGAATATCTGTTGTGGAATTTCCACATTATCAGGTTGGTACTGTCACTATTATTTCACAAGGACATATATAAACTCTCGTCCTGTAGTTATCCGTGTATCTATCATCCCTATTGTCTCTTCTAATTGCAACCATTCTCGGCTTCCTGGACGATGTATTCGATATCCGTTGGCGACATAAGCTCCCTATTCCTATTATCGCCTCCATCCCGCTCTTAATGGTCTACTATGCAGAACACGGGAATACAAATGTTGTTGTTCCTCTGCCTTTACGATTTATGTTTGGCACACTTGTAAATCTGGGTGAGTTCTGTGCAATAACATATTGAATATACATTCTCATCATTCCCACAGGACCGCTATATTATGTTTACATGTCCCTCCTTTCTACCTTCGCCACTAATAGTATAAATATTCTTGCTGGTATCAATGGCTCGGAAGTCAGCCAGGCACTTATAATTGCCATTTCTGTAATCATCAACGACCTTCTTTATTTGCCTTGGCCTGTCGACTTCAGCATACCTCTACATCTTCTTGGGAACAAAACCGAGCTAGAGTTTGGTGGGGTATGGAGTGCTGGAATGGCATACGGGAGCAGAGAGCTTGTGGAAAGGCATCTATTCAGCCTATACTTTATGCTGCCGTTAGTCGCTGTATGCATTGGCTTTCTCTATCATAACTGGTGAGCTTATTATTCACCCTCTCCCAACATGTCTTGACGAACTCCAGGTATCCCGCGCGCGCGTTCCCCGGAGATACGCTGTGTTATGTAACCGGCATGGCATTCGCAGTCGTAGGAATCCAAGCGCATTTTTCGAAGACCTTACTATTGTTCTTCATCCCTCAAATCTTCAACTTTCTTCTCTCATGTCCACAACTATTCGGGCTTGTTCCATGCCCCCGGCATAGGGTCCCAAGGTTAGATAGTTCATACGCACAGTAATCCCTTCTGACGAGTTTCTTTACAGATTTGACTCAAACACGAATCTACTGCATCCTTCGAAGGCATTGTTTGAGAGGCCACCGTCGAAATTGGCGACATTCATTCTCCGCGTATTCTCCACGATGGGATTGACCGAACTCACAATACACCCGGGCACAGGGACTATATTAGAATCAACAAATTTGACAATTCTGAATTTCTTCTTGGTGCGACTTGGACCAATGAATGAAAAGAGGCTTGTCCAAGTTCTCATATCATCCCAGGTATGTTGGTTGGCTAGTTTATTTTTGGATCTTCAGTGACGTCTTATGGCTCCAAGGTTGCCGGAAGCATTCTGGCGTTCGTGGTGCGATACGGTCTTGCCTGGCTCGTGTATGACGGGGATAGGAGATGATAACTGAACATTTAAAGCATTCTGGGTATGTTTTACTATGGAACTTATCAATAGTAAACGCGTAGAGCTTGCATTTTGAGTATCGGAGTCGCACAGAGCTGCAATCCGGATAACATGTATGTATGTTACGGTTCACGACCCCGCAGTACCCCGTACGGCATATGTTTTCTTGATCACGTTGCCGAGTCGAGACATTCACGTTAACATCCGGCAGCCCGGTCCCGCTATCCTGATTGACTTTGGCTGGGCAATAGAGTCCAGGCATTCAAGCCATTGCATGATGGCCTCCCGATGCATTTCTTACTTCCCGTCGACGTTCCGTAAAAATTAGTTGGCGGGTCTTCATGGGCATCTTTCCGCAGAAAATCCGCATTAACCCGTTGTTCATCCGCTCTAGAAAAGTCTGAAGATGACGAAGAGGAATTTTACGCAGTCTATGTAGGACACGATCGTGTATTCAAAGGAGATAAAGCGTAGTTTACGCCAAGGATAATGGTCGACAAGGAAAAGAGCTGAAAGAGTCTGAGAAGAAAGACTTTCACGTACTTCGGCGGCGGGTTTAAGTAGTGTCGGTTGTGTGCCGTGCGGGACGAGCTGCATGAGGAGCGCCGACGGCTTTAAGATGAACGACCCCGCACGGGGAGTTGCCGATAAGACACGATTGGAATCACATGTCCGCTATTATCGACTGAAAGCTTGTGAAAGAGGCCGCTTGACTGGCATACGGAACGTCCAGCCCTCTTATATACTAACTACACTTGTTCTCTTGTCCAATAATCCTAGACCCAACCACCCCTCATGTCGAACGAAAGAGCTAAATTTGCAGCAGAAGTTGCTCAGGTAGAGCAATGGTGGAAGGTGTGTTATTCCTCACAAGTATCATTACCATACTGAACAAAGTCTAATGGTTACACTCAGAGCCCTCGCTTTGCACGCGTCAAGCGGCCTTATACCGCTGCTGAGGTCGTTGCGAAACGCGGTACCATGCCCATCCAATATCCTTCTAACTTGCAGGGTAAGAAGCTGTGGTCTTTGCTCAGCGAGCATGCTAAGCGCGGAACTCCGTCGCACACCTATGGAGCGTAAGTGGTTCCCGTGTGGCCCTCAATCCAGAAAAGTTGACTCAATTTGGTTACCTAGACTGGACCCAGTGCAAGTGACGCAGATGGCGAAGTACTTGGAGACTGTATATGTTTCCGGATGGCAATCTTCCAGCACGGCCTCGAGCACCAATGAGCCTGGACCGGATCTCGCAGGTACGTATCTTGCTTTCATTTCTTGCTGTGGCGCTAATCAGACTATGCAGATTACCCATCTAATACTGTGCCGAACAAGGTCGAGCACCTGTTCATGGCCCAGCTGTTCCACGACAGGAAACAACACGAAGTCCGCTCGCGCATGTCGGAAGCGGAGCTGGCGAAGACCCCTATTATCGACTACCTTCGCCCTATTGTTGCCGATGCTGATACTGGACACGGCGGCCTCACCGCTGTCATGAAGCTCACGAAAATGTTCGTCGAGAAGGGTGCTGCTGGCATCCATGTCGAAGATCAGGCGCCAGGGACCAAGAAGTGCGGTCACATGGCAGGAAAGGTCCTGGTACCCATCCAGGAGCACATTAACCGCTTGGTTGCCATCCGTCTGCAATATGATATCATGGGCGTCGACAACCTTGCTATCGCCCGTACCGATTCTGAAGCTGCAACTCTCATTACCTCCAACATCGACGATCGGGACCACCCTTTCATCCTCGGCTCTACTAACCCTTCGTTACTTCCTCTCAACACTGTTATGGTTCAAGCCGAGGCAGCAGGTAAGAACGGTGATCAGCTCCAAGCCATCGAGGATAGGTGGACCACCGACGCCAACCTCCAGCTCTTCTCCACTACCCTCGCCGGCGCTCTGACTAAGCAAGGCGCCAGCAAGGCCGCCGTCGACAAGTTCTTTACCCGTGTTGCGCATGTTTCCTACCCCCAGGCCGTCGCCATCGCGCAGAAGGAATTTGGGCTCAAGACGGTTCCTTACTGGAACTGGGATAGTCCAAGGACACGCGAGGGCTACTACCGCTACCAGGGCGGTACGCAGTGCGCCGTAAACCGTGCCGTCGCGTTCGCCCCCTATGCGGACCTTCTGTGGATGGAGACCAAGAAACCCATTCTGTCGCAAGCAAGGGAGTT
>JASFDH010001801.1:0-13189 GCA_036937195.1 Nidularia pulvinata
TATAGTGAGTGCTTTTGGTATTGTAACCAATTATATTTGCACAAAACAGGGGTGGCTGAACACATGCCATATTAACAGTGATCTGATTTAGAAAATGAAAAAGTGGGTGAATGTGGGGGGATAGACCATTGTCATTTGCAGAAAGAGGATTGCTGTTGCTGAGATTGTTGGGATTGTCATTGGTGTTGTTATTGCTGTCATGGCCATTGTTGTTGTTGTCATTGTCATTGTCTGATACAATTATATTAGTAATTAGTGATGCTATTATAATGAGGAAGCACACCTAATTCTATGTCAGATGTACCATATGCTGTGATTGAAGCATCCTCTTGAGAAGTGTTCTTTTCCATGCATTCATGGTTGCCTTTCTTGGTGTGAGCCTTTGAAGATGAAGTGTGAAGACTATCCTCATGCTTTTTGAGAAGGTTGCTTCCTGCTGTGGTGGCTGCATGTTTTATTCCGTTCATAAAAAACAAATTTTCTTTTCATTCATCCAAGGCAAATGTGTCTCACTATTTGGGATAAATTGTTTTATTTCTGTTTTATTCCATTTCATTTTGTTTCATTCCTGTTTTATTTTGCTTTATTCTGTTTTATTCTATTTTATTTTGTTTTATTCTGTTCCATTCTGTTTTAATCCTATTTTAAAGACTATTTCATTCTTTTAGGACAGGTATTCATTGGTTTTATGTACCTTCAAATAAGGAAATAAAATATGAGCTGTATTGTCTTTAAGCTGCTGCTTGCTACACTAGTCAAAAGGGCCTCTTGAAGGTACTTTTAAATTTGAGACTCAAATTTACAAAGAGTTAAAGGAAGCAATTTTAAATAAAGTATTTACAATTGTTTCACATTAATTAGATCTTTTTTTTCTGACAAAAAGCGATTCATTCATTCTCAGTGGTTGAACCAGACATGCTTTTGACATTTAAGTTGCATCTCATGCTTGGCTGCTTAACATAAGTATCTGCTCCTGATACATATATAGTGTCACTTGGCATTGGTCTTCTTTGATCAACATCTCACAATACTGTCAACTCCAGCAGCCAAACAAGACAGATAATTGCATACAGAAGGCAAAAAACCTGATAGGGTGGCAAATGAAGTATGTATTTAGGGTCCCCAGTCTGGTGAAAGCCTTATGGTAACCAGAACAAAAGCCACCAGTCCTTTCAGATGTCATAATCCATCAACAGTGTTTGTCAAAGATATCAGAGATTCTTTTATCATTTATTCAGGTGGGCCTTCCAGAAAATGGCAAAGATGCCTGATATTATACATTTTATCTTCAATTGCTTTAATCCATTTTAGCACCTTTCCCTGATCAAATTAAAAACATCCTTGTCTATACACATTGATATGCTCTGGGTGGATCTACACCTTAACAATAAGAAAAACTATATCTCAGCATCCAAACTATGATATTAGTGAAAATAACTAGTTAAAACAGAAAAGTCCAATGGAATTGAGTATTCCATGAACAGTTTGATTGAATTATCAGAGTCTGGTCAAAATTTAGCATTGTTGGACTCCATTGGACTTCATTTTACTATGTTATAACTTGATAAATTATTTTTTATTTTTTTATTTACAAGTATTACAAAAATCAGGCAATAAAATAAAATGAAATTAGAGAAAAAATTAAAATAACTAGAATAAGAATTAAGTAAAAAAACAAACAAACAATAAAAAAATAAAATAAATAAAAAAGTAGAAAAAAAATCAGAATAATTAAAACAAAATCAAATATATATCAGAAATTTTAATGTGGTATACTTGATAAATGAATTAATACCTTCTTTGTTAGTATAAAAATTTTCTAAAATAAGAATTTTAAAAACCATAGTCTCTGCTTAGCTAAGCTTGTATGTAAACTCTCCTTCCAGCCCTCTCAACATCTGTAACTTCCATCTCAGGCTGTGCTTCTTGAGCCACCTCATTAATTCCAGCAACCTGTATGACCCCACACTAAAGGTGCTTCTTGTGATCCAGGTCCACTCCTTTGATCATAAAAGCATCAGTATGAATAGAGTCCAAGTCTAGTGTCAAGAGAAAGATAAGACTTGTCAACATTAATCAAACTAGAAGGTAAGCTAGAAGGGAGCCAAAGGTTCAGAAGTGAATCAGAAAGACTAGTTATAACTTAGTCAGAGAACAAGAGATTATCTTAGTTAATATTTGGATTGGATGAGGTTGGGGTGCTTATCCTTGTACATAATCCAGCATATCCATATGGGAAGGTTGCAGCAAATCAATGTCAGGAGCTGCTCCTGCCACAACTTCAACTGATCATTCACATATGCACTCAGACAGAATCTGAAGGCAAAGTTGGTGATAAAGGGTGTGCAAAGATCATTCAGCCACTCTATGTGAAGGCAATCCTGGATATTGAGAACACTAACATGTGGAATCTCTGAAGAAAGGACAGCTTTGTCCCACATGTGAAGAGAAATAGCATATGAGAGCAATGCATCAAGAGCAACAAAGTTGTCCCATGACTTTATTGTGTACAGACAAGCATATTCCTCTTTGGCATGGATGTTCTGGTATCCAGAGTTGCAGAGGTACCAATCAAAGGTTGTGAAGATGTTTAGAACAGGTTTTGGGGCCTTTTTCAGAAGCTTCACAATGATGAGTCTCATGGCATATTCTAGCTGGATCCAAGGGAAGTGGACCTCCTGGTCCAATGTAAAGCCTTGATGATTACAATAAATTAGGACATTTTCTACACAGTAATCCAGACAACTGAAAATGGGTCAGGTGAAGAGATGCATGTAGTCATACATAGCAGGCATAAATGGCAGCCATGGACTTTCATCATAGTACCATGTTGAAACACAAAGATCACAGTTGGGTATGCAGGAGTGAACTTCATGCTTGCTGTAAACCAGGATACTACTTGGGATGTTTTATGTATTTGGACTAGTGAATACACTATGATTGAGCACAAAAAATGTGGGATAGTTGAAGGAAGACATGTCATAGTAGCATGTATGTGTAAAGACCATCATTAGGTATTGACAATAATGTACAAGTAGCAAAGATGCCAAGCAAATGGACACCAACAAGATGTTGAAAGCCTGGCTCCTAAAAGGATAGCTCTGGCATGACACACATGACAGAGCAATTACTTTTGCAGAGGGTTGAACCAACTTATGTTGGCAAGATAGAGAGCAAATTGAGTGTTCTGGTGTGATGCACACAACAGAGCTCCAAAGGCCTGTGTAAGAGAAAAAAGCTGGGGTAGGTCAATGAGAGCCCAGAATATGTGACCAGGAGTACTTATCAGCAAGTTAATGATGCACAGGATGTTGAAGTACCCTAGAAGCCAAGGATGATAGTCAAGCAGAAAGGGTGAGGTCCAAGGAAGGATTGTGATACTGATCAGTCCAAAATGAAGTCATGTTATGTGAAACTTGAGTCTTGAGTTAACTTGAACTTGTTCACTATTCTCACATCTTCATCTTGCTCCAAACTGCTACTCTGCTGTGTGCATCACACCAAAGTATTTTTGTTGTTGAATTGTATTGTGCATGTCACAATATAATTTAGCTTTTTTGTTTTTCAACACCTGCAAGATCTGACAACAGCTATGCATGATGCCAATTCCTTGTTGCAGTGGGCAGTCTCAATGAAATCAGTAAGCTGTGATTTTTTTTGTTGAAATTCCCTATCTTTTTTCACCTCATTAGTAGTGATCAAGTAAACCACCCATGCTTGCTTGCTCCTGGAATGAATGTGCTCCTGAGGCATTTCTTAATAGCTGATATGTTTCAACATCCATTAACAGTGTTTCATAGCTCTGACAAAGCATATTACTTATCAAAGGGACAAGCCATACCCAATCATTCCTGGAATGAGCACATTCATCAGGTGCTCTTCACTCCACAATATGTTTTTAACATTTGTTGGCAGTGTTTGATGTTTGGTAGCTTCCAAGAATCACACTACCTATCAAAGAAACCAGCCATGCTCACTTGTTCCAGGAATGAGTGCATTCCTCAGGTCTTCTCAGTGCCCAGTGGGTTTTAACATTCATTAACAGTGTTTCATAGCTCTGATGAAGTGTACTACTCATCAATAGGACTAGCCATGCCCACTCATTCCTGGAATGAGTGCATTCATCAGGTGTTCTTCACTCCATAATAGGGATGTTCCAAGCTGGGTGCAGCTTGCAGACACAGCTTGCAGATGCAGAGCCATCAGCTTATATAATGTAGATTTAAAAGTCTGCTTAGAACATTGTCACAGTTAGTTCTAATCAATAATCAGCAATAAAGATAGGCTCTCTTTGTCCATTATATCTACAATGCCATCAAAACCACTGAGGAAAGACCTCATAGATTCATTTCTACTATCTATGGCAGCTTGGGATATTTTTCACCACCTGAAAACCTTGAGGAATATTCTCTAAACCTTCAAAAAGACCTGGAGATCATTGCTCTCCTTGAGGAAACTTGTTATCTCAATGCATGCCCCCCAGTCCCAAAGCTTGGGAACATAGAACTGGCTTGGGAATTCTTGCAAGATCCTGCCCATCATCACAGCTTCATTAACATGCTTCATGTTTCACCTCTTGTTTTCCTCACTGTCCTTGATCTTATTGAAGCTCATCAAGTCTTCAAGAATGACACAAGTCTTGGACAAACACCTGTTGAGCAGCAATTAGCTGTTACCCTCTACCAAATGAGAAGGTATGGAAATGGAGCCAGTGTTGAGGACATTGCTCATGCTGCAGGGTGTTCTGAGGGTTCTATGGAAAACTACACAAACTGCTGCTTTGAGGCAATACTTTCCCTCTAGGGCCAGTTTGTTTGACAGCTAACAGCAGCTGAGAAGAAGGTAGAAAAAGAATGGATGGACAACGATCTTGGTTTTCAGGGGGCATGGAGAGATGGCTGGATCATGTGTGATGGTACTATTGTCATCATTTATCACAAACCAGGGAAGAATGGGGATGCATACTATACCTGAAAAGCTAACCATGGTCTTAATGTTCAAGTATGAGTTCATTTAAAAAATTAATTCTTCATCTAACTTCCTTTAAGGTGGTGAACACACCTTCAAACCTTTGCATTGTCAACTTTACACATAGAATGACAGGATCTGCTCATGATGCAACTGCTTTTGAGCATACAGCAGCTGCTCTTCATCCTGATTGGTTTTTTGAAGGTGAAGAGTTTGCATGGGTAGACTCAGCTTATGCAGCCAATTCCCAAACAATCCCTGTGCATGAGAAGCCAGTATCTCTTGAACCCATGAATGCATTATTTGACAAGGTAGTTGCAAGCCTTTGTGTTTGCTCAGAGCATTGCTTAGGTGCCCTCAAGGGCCATTTTAAATGTTTGTGTGGACTCCAGGTCCATATCAACTCCAAAAAGAACCACTATGAAGCATGTCATTGGATTTCAGTTGCAATTATTCTTGACAACCTCATCATTGATGTTGAAGGAAATAATTCAGCAGAATATTTTGGCCATTTTCATGGTCCTGAAGAAGAAGAAGAAGATACTGGTATTTAGGAGGGGGCAAGAGTAAATAATAATGATGATGACATGAAACATAGGCAACTAGTTGAGGAATTATGGATATCACAAAACTATTAGATATAGTGCTCATAGAGATTGAGGTGATTGTGAATAATAGAATTAGCAATAGAAAATAAAGACAAATAAAGTAATTATCAGTTTAAGAATCCTCCAAGCCAGATGAGATTTCATCCAATCAGGGCTGAATTCACAGATGGCCTTCTTCGAGGTCTTTACACTCCCCCAGATGTTCTGTACAGACTCTGTACAGATTTCTCAGGATCTGTACAGATTCTGCACAGATTCTGTATAAATTAGGTCTCAAATGTGAGAGAGTCTGTACAGATCTGCACAGAATCTTCAGATCCGTGCAGATTACACAGAATTCCTATGATCAAACTGCACTCAGAGTCTGTACAGAGTCTGAACAGAGCCTTAGATGTTCCTTATTCTTATTATAATATATTTTTTAAAAAGCATAGGAATTTTCTAAAAATAAAAATTTGACTAAATCATAGCCACTGCTTAGATAAATCTATATTTGGTATATCATGCTTTTAAACAATTTTCTCAATGAGAAAAATGCAAAATGTTTTTCTAATATAGACTCTTGTGATATAAATAGCAGCTATTAGTTTCTGTTATGCTACATTTAAGATGGCTATTTTAAATACTTATTATATATTATTCTAAAGATAGATAATAAGTTTAAATTGATCTGATCAATTATGTTAGTGTGGGAATTTTCTAAAAATAGAGATTTGATTAAACCATAGACATGGCTTAGATAAACCTATATGTGATAAAATTATACTGTCAACATATTTCCCATTGAGATCTATTTTTAGAATATTCCCACACTACCACAAATTGATCTGATCAATTTAAACTTATAATCTATCTTTAGAATAATAAATAGTAAGTATATGAAAATAGTCATCTTAAATGTAGCATAACATACATTAATAGTCACTATTTATATCACAAAAGTCCATATTTGGAAAGTATTTTGCATTTTTCTCAATGGAAAAAGTGCTTAAGAGCATGATTTTACCACATATAGATTGACCTAAGTAGTGGCTATAATTTGGTCAAAATTCTATTTTTAGAAAATTCCCACACTAACAGATAAGGAATTTAATTATTTATCAAAATATGTCATATTTAAAATAGTATTCATATTAGGGCTTTGTCCAAATCTATTTTTAAAAATTCCCACAATACCAAATAAGGAATTTAATTACTTATCAAAATATGTCATATTTAAAATAGTAGTTATATTAGGACTTTATCCAAATCTATTTTTAGAAAATTCCCACAATGCCAAATGAGGAATTGAATCATTTACCAAGTTACACCATATTAAAATAGCAGTTATATTAGAAATTTGTCACATTTTCTCACTTGTGTAACAATCACCTATGAACTCCTAGGAAGCACAGAGTCTGTACAGATTCTGAGCCTCTGTACAGATCTGCACAGACTACCTGGGGGACTGTAAAGTATTGCCTTCTTCTGACATTTTACAGGGTGAGGAGAGTGGGTGTCCTCAAGAGCTTGTATCTTTTCTTGAGCTTTTTCAATGGCCCACAACCCAATCTTTATCTTGTTGAAAATCTGCTTACACAGCTTAAGGTTGATGCAGGTTAATTCCTGGAGATAGAAACAGGTAAAATAGTGTGTGGGAGTGGCTGTAGAACAATTTTGTACAAGAGAAAGTTGTGTCAGCTGTGTTGTCACAAAGAATCACAGTGTGGACTCTTAAATCTACATTATATACTCTGCATCTGCAAGCTCCACCCAGCTTTGAATGTCCCTAATATGTTTTTAACATTTGTTGACAGTATTCAGTGTTTGTTAGCTCCAATGATACATACTACTTATCTAAGAGACCAGCCATGCTCACTCATTCCAGGAATGAGTGCATTCCTCAGGTGCTCCTCAGTACCTAATATGTTTCAATGCTTGTTGACAGTGTTTCATAGCTCTGACAAAGTGTACTACTCATCAAGGGGATGAGCCATGCCCACTTGTTCCTGGAATGAGTGCATTCATCGGGTGTTCTTCATTCCATAATATGTTTTTAACATTTGTTGGCAGTGTTTGGTTTTCAGTAGCTCTGAAGAATCACACTACATATAAAGGAGACCAGCCATGCTCACTTGTTCCAGGAATGAGTGCATTCCTCAGGTACTTCTCAGTGCACAGTGGGTTTCAACATTTGTTAACAGTGTTTTATAGCTCTGACAAGGCTCACTACTCATCAATGGGACTCACCATGCCCACTCATTCCTGGAATGACTGTGTTCATTGGGTGCTCTTTACTGCATAATACATTATTGACATTCATTGGCAGTGTTCAGTGTTCAGTAGCTCTGAAGAAACATACTACTGATCAAGGAGACCAGCCATGCTCACTTGTTCCAGGAATGAGTTCATTTCTCAGGTGATCCTCAGTAACCAACATGTTCAAATGCTTGTTAACAGCATTTCATAGTTCTGACAAAGCTTACTACTCATCAAAGGGACCAGCCATGCCCACTTGTTCCTGGAATGAGTGTATTCATCAGGTGCTCTTCACTCCATTATACATTTTTAACATTTGTTGGGAGTGTTGGGTTTTTGTTAGCTCTGATGAATTGCACTACTCATCAAGAAGGCCAGCCATGCTCACTTGTTCCAAGAATGAGTGCACTTCTCAAGTGCTTATCATATATAATATGTTTCAATGTTTGTTAACAATGTTTCATAACTCTGAAGAAGCTTACTACTTATCAATGGGACTAGACATGCCTACTTGTTCCTGGAATGAGCAGATTCATCTGGTACTCTTCACTCCATAATATGTTTTTAACACTAATTGACAGTGTTCAGTGTTTGATAGCTCCAATGATACATACTATTTATCAAAGAGACCAGCCATGCTCACTCATTCCAGGAATGAGTGCATTCCTCAGTCCTCAGTACCTAATATGTTTCAACATTTCTTAACAGTGTTTTGTAGCTCTGACAAAGTGTACTATTCATCAAGGGGACTAGCCATGCCCACTTGTTCCTGGAATGAGTGCATTCATCAAGTGCTCTTTACTCCATAATCTGTATTTAACATTTGTTGGCAGTGTTTGGTGTTCAGTAGCTTCAGAGAATTGAACTACTTATCAAGGAGATGAGCCATGCTCACTTGTTCCTGGAACAAGTGCATTCCTCAGGTGCTTCTCAGGATCTAATATGTTTCAACATCTGTTAACAGGATTTCATAGCTCTGATGAAGCATACTACTCATCAAGGGGACTAGCCATGCCCACTTGTTCCTGGAATGAGTGCATTCATTGGGTGCTCTTCACTCCATAATATGTTTTTAACATTTGTTGGTAGTGTTCAGTGTTCAGTAGCTCCAAAGAATCATTCTACTTATCAAAGACACTAGCCATGCTCACTCATTCCAGGAACAAGTGCATTCCTCAGGTGCTTCTCCATGCTTAATATGTTTTAATGTTTATTAACAGTGTTTCATAGCTCTGACAAAGCATACTACTCATCATGAGGACCAGCCATATCCACTCATTCCTGGAATAAGTGTGTTTATCAGGTGGTCTTCACTGCCTAATATGTTTTTAATGTTTGTTGGCAGTGACTAGCCATGCTCACTTGTTCCAGAAATGTGTGTGTTTCTCAGGTGCTTCTCAATGCTTAATGTGTTTTGATATTTGTTAACAGTGCTTCATAGCTCTAATAAAATGCACTGCTTATCAAGGAGACCAGCCACATTGACTCATTCCTGGAGTGAGTGTGTTCCTTAGGTGCATCTTAACACTTAATATGTTTTCAACACTCATTGACAGTGTTTGGTATTTGGTAGCTCCACAGAAATATACTACTTATCAAGGAGATCAGTCATGCTCACTCATTCCAGGAATGAGTATATTTCTGAGGTGCTTCTCAGTACCTAGTATGTTTTATTGTTCATAAACAGTGTTTTATAGCTCCAATGCAACTTACTATTCATCAAGGGGACCAGCTTTGCCTACTCATTCCTGGAAAAAATGTGTTCCTCACATGCATCTTGTTGTATATATGTTTCAGCATTGTTAGCAGTGTTCAGTGTTTGATAGCTCTGAGGAAACATACTACTAATCAAAGAGACTAGCTGTCATATCCCTATACAGCACAGTGCATGCCATCCTTACATTGCTCACAATCAATCCTGACACTATCTCAACTTTTTGCTCATCTCCAGGTTTACTCAGGTTTACTCTGGTCCATTTCCAATTTCATACTTACTTTGTTTCAGCCACACACTATACTTTTTGTAGTATATCTCTTTGCATTAACATTCAATTTGTATCCCTTAGTCCTCATCATATCCTCTCTCTTTCTTAACCCACTTACTTCTCCATTGCACTAGTATGATTATAGTGCTTTGCATATTACTCTGGTTACTAAGATTTTTTAGTATTTAAGTACTTTAAATGTATTGTAGTACTTCAGTTTGTTAATTATACACACCCACATACTGTCCTCAACATCCCTACAAAGTCTCTAACTACCTCTAAATCATCCTCTATCACCCCTTCTTATTTTATCCTTCTCATCATTGTACTATGTGCTCAACAAGGTCTCTGGTCTCTGGAGATCCCTCCTGACCAACCTTTTGGTCAGGAAGTTGAGTATTGATCTCCATTTTATCTGAATCAGCTCACTCACAATTATCTATAAATTGGGCATTAGTGTTACATCTACAATCCTTTCTGACATCTTCTGACACTCTCCAATATGATTTCCCAACATTTCCAGCTGTCTCCATTCATCACTAAACACTGAACTATTGTTTTTATTATTTGATGCTCACATTACAATTATTGTTTCTAAGTATGCTTCTGCTCAGTTATGCTTCTGCTCTCATTTCTGCTGCTTTTATTATAAGTCAAGGACTTTTATTATTCCTCATATCCATAGTATTGCTACTTCCACTTTTATTATTACAATTAGCATTACTTGTATTTAAGTAATTCACTTCTGTACTCTAGTCCTCAATTCAAATATTGACTACAATCACCCCTAGTCTCTTGAATTCACTTCTGACTCTCTGACCCCTTCCAACCCATCTTCTAGTTGACTTACCTGGACTAGTCTTATCTCGCCCTTGACACTAGACTTGACTCTAGTTGTCAATATCTCGTTTACCTTTGACATGTTTCTGACACTGGTAATTATCTTCTGCCATGTGAACCACTTGACTAAGTTAGAACCCACAAGAACTGGAAGAGTGCAGCACATAAGCTGAAGCTAATGGTTCTTATCTTCAGCATTAGGGTCAGAAATCCTTCCGACAATACTTCCAACATTTTTCTGACGTAGCACTATTGTTATCTACAAACTCTAGTCCCTAGTCTCCCTCTTGGAATCAAGATCTGGCAATTAGGAATGAAGGAGGTGCAGCACATAAGCTGAAGCTGTCGCCCATCTTGACTCTCATACCCTGGTAGCACTTGAATGCATTTACCAGAGATATTCCCAGAGTCACTTGCCTCCAGTATAATTTATCTCAATACATTGTTGTCCAAAACCATACTGCATCTTGCACCCCATTGAATTAGCCTCCTGTATATTTTGCCTCTATAGATTGGTAGTGAAAAATACAAGCAGATATTTCTCAGCCCTGCTTATGCCTTTCCATCAGGCTTTGTACAAGGAAACTTGGGTGCAGCTCTAGTAGCATTTGTCTGAGGACAGCTCCTATGTGAGCTACTAATACATGTAGGTTGATGATCTAACTGAGTACAGTTCCCTAAAAATATATATGTATTGAATAAGCATTCCATATATCAACTTGTTTCCCTTGTACCTTGTTGTGGAGTGGGTGAGGTGCCTTGAGAATGGCTCTGATGAGAGGATGAAAGCCTGCTCTAGGAGGATGAAGCAATTGGCTGCAAATTTAAAGCCCTTAGTTGTGACATTATCTGTCTGAGGTCAAGTTGTGCTATTTGCATACAGAGTATCAGATAGTAAAGCAGTAGATAGATATGCAGAATGCTCACAGGTGTCCATACCATGCAAGCTCTTGCACTTCAACTGGGTAGTTGTCTTGAAAGCAGCTGGCATTGGTGGTTCAATTGTGTGAGAATTAGCAGTTAATTGGATATATCTGAGAACTTGATCTTACATCCTGAGTTGAAATCAAGTGTTAAGCCTGGTGGCATAGTGAATTCCCTTGCTTTAAACATGGTTTAATAGATTGGCATTTATAAGAAGGGAGACAAGGCCCACCAATATGAAAATTAACAGGAGCAATGAAAGGATTGTCAATATCTCTCTGCTTTCCTACAAATATTGATCAGAATAACAGCAGGAATTTGAAGAAAGATGCACATGCTGTGAACTTTTTTCAAAGGAACAGAATGCTTCTCCCCAGTTTTGAGCTGTTGATCTGATGGAATATATGTGAGAAATTCCAGTTTGTAGTTTCAATTAGGGACTTACATTCAGGTGACCCTTGCTTGGGCTACTGCTGGGCATATTTGTGTTGACTGCCAAGACATACATTGTTGGAGCATGACTGAGCTGCAACAATTGCATGTGGAACATGCCTTGAGTGTAGGGTGTTGGCTTCAAGAGAATGGATTCAAGCTCTTCTCCATATACCCCATCATCAAGATCCATAGCACTGTTATCCTTCTCATCTATAAGAGAAATTTTAAGTAATGAACAATTGGCAAATATTCATGTGACTCACTCTCAGACATGTCCATTGAACTCCCTCCTGAGTTATCTAGAAGCTCAAGATCCAGGATGTTATCATCACTTGTAGCTGGTGGTTCTGAGCTATGACCTTGGAGCTCAAGAGCTGGCATGCTGTTGTAGAATAGATCTGGCAGTTCACTTTCACCAGTGAGAGGCTGGTTAGGGTTGGTAATTCCTTCCATTGTAGGGACAGGAGGGTCCAAAATCAACCTATTTTTCTCAACAGCTTCATACTCCTCTAGCTCCACTATCAAGGCTTTTTAATGTGGTTTTATACCAACTTTCTTTGGCTTTTTCACCTCTGCTTCTTGGCTCAACAGACTGGCATCAATACCAATTTTTTGTACTTTTTTCTTTGTGTTGGTGTAGGTTTGAAGATTTGTCAGAATCAGAATCTTTGTTATCAGCAAACTGCAGAGTCTCCCCTTGAATCAGACAAAGTTGCTCTAAAGTTGCTAAGTCAGCAAAACATAGCAGTAGGTATATGTATTAGGTTTACCTTCACCAGAATCTCTGTTTGCAAACATTTCAAGCATATTCTCTTTACTTTTTGCTATCCCATACATGAGGACATCTGTGGTATCTTGTGCAATAAGATGAATGGCATGCACAATTTTGGACTGATGTTGGCAGTAGACACATCCATTGACTTGGCACATGTCTTGTGCAGCCAGGGGACATCCTAACAATTGTTACTTTAATGAGTGGTAAAACATATAATTATTAAATATGTCAGATCTCGATTCCAAAGGGGAAAGGCTTAGGGACTAGAGTTCGTAGGTAACGATAGCGCTATGTCGGAAAATGTCAGAAGTATCGTCGGAAGGATTTCCGACCATAACGCTAGAGATAAGAACTGTTAGCTTCAGCTTATGTGCTGCGCCCTTCCAGTTCTTGTGGGTTCTAATTTAGTTGAGTGG
>JASFDH010001802.1:0-13186 GCA_036937195.1 Nidularia pulvinata
TCAGGCTTGCACTCTCCAGTATTCGGGGCTCCATATCCCCCTCCGCACGGTGACAGTTGTAAGTGTGTTGCTATCGCGCCAACTTATGCTTACTTTTCGCATTTCTCACCTCCTTCCGTCAATTAAGTCCGGTATCAAACAGATCATCTTGACGTCCATGCCGCGGGTATACTCGCGCCGCCGCAATATGACTACGGCCACCCGTCAATGAGCGTGCAACAGCCCCCGATCCTTGATACCGCCAGACTAGAGCTCCCGAGTCCTAGTGGTGGTAGCGCCCGACATGTCACGTTCCCTTCGCACTCATCATCCTACTCTCTTACGCGTAACCACCTTGGACTCGACTTCCCTGTCCAATCCCCGGTGAATTCTCGTATCCCTCATTCTGCCCACAACGGCGGGCCCATAGACTTCAGGTATACCTCGCCGTCCGAGCGACGGTTGCCTGGTGGACCTTCTCATGACCAGTCTTATCCCCGCCCTGGCGCAAATTCAACGACTTTGCTTATGGACGCTGATCACAGGCCGCCTCTCGTGTCTCCTACAGAACGTGCAGAACCTTCCGTGGCGGGAGTGGCGAGTAGTTCGAGAGAATCTCGAAAGGAGATATCTTCTGTTGTCATAGCCTGTCGTCAATGGTGTGTTCCTCCTCCTTCATTATGACTTTCATTAATCCTTTTAACGGAATACTAACGGATTATGGACTTCCTTACCCTGCTAGCCGTGGCCGCAAAATTCGATGCGACTCAACAAGACCCGTATGCAACAATTGCGTCCGAAGATCTAACGTATGCGAGTATGATGCAGTACCAAAGCGAAGAGGGCCAGATAAGCACCCCGGCACTCGACAGCGATCATGTAAAAAGAGGCCTGCAGACGGCTCTGCACCTCCTCCATCGAAGCGCAAACGAACCACCATCGAGCGTTCCTCAGAGGCTCGTGAGTCTGCTCCATCAGGAGTGAAGGAGAATATGGCGGATGATCAACGCTCGCCATCTCAATCGAGGCATACTGATCGTCCTCAAGACACCCATCTCCACCACTCCTATCCTCCACATCCAGCCCCACCCCCGACGGATCTTCGGATCTCGACAGACCCGGCTGTCCTCTTGAAGGTAGTTATCCGTTCTTTCTTTTACTATTCAACGATTGTTAATCAGGAGAAGTAGCAGCAGGAGCTATCGCCGACATATCGCCGACCTGGTGTGTATGGATACGAGCACGGCTCACACCCGAAGTCCTCTTTTCCTCGACAACTCGATGTAAATACGTTTCAATCTCCCAATAGTACCCGGCATCGCAAGTTTCAAATTCCAACTTCTCCCATCGTCGAGTCAGAACAGAAAGCGTGGTGGAGCAAGATCTTGAATCACTACGCGTTCGTTATTCAAAGCCTATATTGCTTCTTTACTCACTTTACTTCCAGCTCTATTCAGGATATCGCCGACAGTATCAGTTTTATGTAAGCATGTTCGTCTTCGTATCAACTCCTGCTCATCACGTTCCTATTGAAGTATCAGCAACACCGGCTACTTACTTTCGTTTATCAACACGGATTTTCTTTACAAGCGCCTTTGGGATGACGAAGAACGCCTTCGTATTCAACCTGCGTTTATCTTAGCAGCATTAGGTCTTTCGAAATTGATCAAATCAAGCAGCGTGGAGGAATCAACAGAAGGCCTCAGGAGGGCTATGCTTCTCAAAGCTGACGCAAACTCCGCTTACAGTGAATCTATGCGTTCAAATTGGATCGATGCTACACTCGCCGAAGCCGCTCTGGTACGCTATCTGCATATCAAATGTGTCAATATTTCCTAACTGTGGCACCTTGTAGATCTTAGCCTTATTTGAATCATCTGCCTATCCAGACTATACCCATGACAATGCCGCTGCCGCTCTTTTTGCCCTAGACGAAATTGTTCATCTGTTACAGCTCACCACCAATGATATGGGTGATGCCGAGGTTTGCCGATATCCCGCCAATACTGTGCCTTTTGTTGATACGGGTCCTGCTGGCCCGTACTCTCTCGAAGACATGAAATGCTCGTGTTTTCCTCCGGATGCCGTTCAGCCCCCTGATCCCTATAGCAACCGTCCTTATACCCTGCCATGGGATCCTTCCTGGACTTCTGACGAAGTCCGGGATGAGGAAGTCCGGAGGCTCTGCTGGAGTGCCCTTAGTCTGGCGTCGAACTATAGCGCTCAGTGTGCGGCGTTTAATCGTGCTCCTCCTAATCTTCAGTTGAATGATCCTGCCAATGTAAGCTATGATCATTGCTGACTATTATTCGGCTTATCCAATATTGCCCCATGTAGTATCTTCTTCTCTTTCCAGGAGAGGTGTCCGATCGCATGTCGCCTAGTTATCGCTCAGCCAACTCTCTTTCCACGAAAGAGTCGGTGTGGGCTTTATATTGTCGCAGTATGTTGTTGTGGAATTTCTGTAACCGCTTCCGCACCGAAACTACCGACTATGAGGAGAAGGCGGAACACGCTCATGAGGCATTCCTCGAGGCTCAGGCGATTCAAGACTCCTTGGACATGCACAAGTGTAACCTAGATACGACTCTCATTTACATGTGCCGGGAGTATATATACAAGTTAGCCTCTCCCTTTCTATTCCTCTCGACCAAAAGTTCATTTATGTAAATAGCACGCGTCTCTTGGTCACGCAGGCATTGCGCAGGTTGGTGAATCCAAGCCCGTACGTTGTCTTGTAATCTCACGCATACTTCCTAGCTTACACGGACTGGATAGGGGACCGACCACCACGCCCGGCCCCATCTTCAAGCGGAAACAAGCGGAGGATTGGTGTATGTATTTCTTGTCATAGAAGTGTCAGCGTTGCTCATATATATGCAGTGTACTACCAGGACCAGGTCATATACCGAGTAAACGAAACGATTCACAATCTGCATAGTATTGAAGGACAGCAACTGACCAGGCGGCCCTTCCGAGCTAGCTGGTTCTTGAATCAACTCGCCATGTATGTTACAGCCCTATTACTCTTGAGCGCATACCTCACAAGCGAGCCAATATATACTAGATGCCTTACGCTCTGGGATCACGATCAGACACTTCAACATGCGCTGCAACTAGCGAACAGGATTCTCCCGGCCGTCGACGTCATGAATGCTCTATGGCCATCTCATGGTAAGTTCATTTTATATCCAACGCTCCCACCTTCGGACTTAATAGCCGTGGTAGTAAATCGCGCGACCAGTAATAACCTCCGGCAACGTCTCGCTAATGCGTGTGCTCGTGTTGGTATGGATCCCCCCTTCTCTCCCAGTTATACATTACCCCCCCTTCTTACAAATATCTAACTTGTCACTCTTTTACTCCGTTGTTGTACTCTTTGATATCCACTGCCACATCCACATCCTTGTCGTCTGTATACCGGTTTTACCTTACTTTGTTTCTTCTCCTGACGTGTTGATACCCAAATGCCCGCCGATGGCCCACCCTCTTTTCGCGTTCACCGTCGTGTATCCTTTGTATTCCCCTATGAGCACCGCCCTTATTAGCATCATACCTATACCATACATCTGTGCATTTATTATTTAAACACGGCTCCGTGACTAGCTTTTTGCTGGCCCCATTATACCAATGCATTATTGATTGTGTTTTTTTGTCTGCATTCACGGAGTTAAAATGTGTAGACGATAGCGGGTGCAGTTTTGCATCAAGATCTCAAGGAGATTTGCAAATTGATGATATCATCTATACCGGTAAATAGAAATAACGTGGAGGTGACAAATAGTCAAAACCCATGTGTCGGCATGTACTGATGATGTAGATCTCTACTTAAACTTCCATGAACACGGGAGCAGTAAATAAGACTATAAGTATCAAGACACCTTTCGGCATGATGACGCATCTCCGTATGGTCCACACAAGCAAATGCCTGCTTTGCACGATGCTTCCATGTCAGGCGCAATTTTTTAAATCCCCAGTTCTGTCAATATCATAGTTATGATGTAGTATAATATACCTTCCCTTTCAATAATAGCGTGATATATATCTGTCGAATTTGTCTTATTGGCAATTTTACTGGAGGGAGAGCCTTCCACATCCTTTTATCATACTCACCGAACACTGAATACCTCGGAGCCGAGAGCATTCAACAGCAAGCCTCTTCGTAATCCAGCAATGATTCTGTCCGCTGCCTTTCTTGAATAATCAGATACGAAGGGGATTCTATAACGTGCTTCAGAGATAATACACACAATACTCAGGCTTTCGTCCACAAAATTATTCTGTGCTATATTCATCACGCCCAAAAGCAGTTGGCGGAACAATATAGTAAGGTCTCCGTTCATTCGATTGTGAGCTAATGAGTCGCGTAAATTATTAATGTAACCACATTAATCTGTGGAGATATAATAATGCATGGTTCATGCTCTCCTTCATATATTCTCACTTTCAACATAGCTCTTTGCTAAAACCCGCCATATCTTTGTTTAAAATCCCATAAAACAGACTTGCAGTGTAGCTTCTCGGGAGTCATGAGCAGGCACCTTCAAAAGTAGCATACTTCGATTTCCTCTAAAACTAGACCAATGTTTTGGACAGCGATTGGAATGACCTGCAGTATTGTAAGATTCAATATTGTTGGCAACACATACCTAGAATTCATCTCTTCAGAAGCTCTTAGTGTAGAGACACAAAATCCGTGAAGGAATTAATGACTGGGACCTGTAAGATTACGATGAACATCTGTGACATTATTTGTTTCCAAAGGAAATGCCAAATACTATTAGTAGTTCAAGTGATCTCAGTAGTTTGAATCAAGTTGGACATCAATCCCCGGTTTACTTTGCAATTGAAACATCTTCGCTCATCGAGAGGTCTTGTTGAATAAATTTTATCACCTCACAATAGACCTCAGTATGTCATAGCTCCTTCCTGTGCACTGCTTGGCGAACCATTTCTAGGATGGGACGAGTTGTATAAGTGGCAACGGTGGTACTTCAGAATCACTAACCGCTATTAAGTAAATCCAATTGAAAAGAGTTCCTAAATCAAACTTTCAGAGTCAGGCTTTCCAAAATTGTGCGACATAAATTAAAATGGTCATAGTGAAATGTTGAACGCAATTTCTACACAGCTTGACAGATAGAAGGGCCAAAATAGAAATATTTTTATCTGTGCAAGATATCTTGCATCTTGACAGATGAGACTTATGACTTATTTAAAAACGATTTATAGTGTTAACTTCGCGTTAGCATCAGCAGAACAGGGGATGTGGCGTCTGGTGGGAACCCTTTTCCAACTTGACATGGTTCTATCACCGCCAACGGAGCCGGACTCGGAACTGCACAGGCCTACACGCTTGCACTTCCCTTCCCATGCATTCAAATACTTGAATCGCTATCCCACATGTCCGTACGTCGGAATTGTAACACGTTTTGTGCTAATAACCGCATTCACTCTATATTTCGCAGACTCTGTTATTTTGAGCAGTCCTTCCGCACACGGAAGGTCAGATGATGATTGAATTTTGGGGATTTACTGTCTATATTCTGCCATCTCGGAGCCAGTATACGTAGTCCAGATCCGGAGCCGATATTTTGAATGAAATCACTGGCTATGTAAAATGGACAATACATGTAGAGTGCATTGCCCTTCGGAGAGGAAATGCTCTTACAGCACATGAAACATGGAATAACCGGCAGTAGTACCAAAAATTGGCATAGATTTATGCATTTTCAAATTGCACAGAGGTTCGGCAGCTCTTTATTTCGCAGAATGAACCATTATCCAGATGATGGGTTTACGTCTGCAAGCTCTAACGTAGATCTGCCAAGGCTCAAGTGGCATTTGAAGCTGAACTCCCACGATGCCCAGAATAGCGTCATACGCCAATAAAAATATCACTGACTCGCTACAAAAATTACCCATCCAGATGTTCAATAGAAGCACCTTGGCGAGAAGGAAGTCCAGTATACTTGCTTGCCTTTTGCATTCCTCAAAATTGACATGATCTCCTCTCGATCAGCAAAACAATCAGAGGGAGTCTGAGAGCGATAGCCTATAATGAAGGTACATGTCGACGTCGAAGCTGTGTACGCACTAATTTCGTATCAGGACAGTTGTAAATGCGGAGTCCAAATTTTGAAGGAATACCATAATCAGGGCCGAATTAATGCTCGCAACTGAGCATTTTTCAGTGGAACATATCAGAGGTCTGTGATGCATGAGCCCCGCCCTATATATTCTTAACTAGGAACTAAATAAAGGCCATTTAAAGCATGTACTTACTTGATGAGAAACCACAGAAAAGCATTCCCGTTCAAGTTGCGCCTCCGAAATAATGGCAAATGTATCGCTCCGGTTTATCAGCCGAAAGAATCCGCAAGGTGAAGGAACGGGGCTCCGCTTCAAGAAAGAATTTGATGCGATGTTGAATATTTCAGTGTGGTATGGAAAGCAGATTCCAGTCTACAGGTGGATATGATACGACAGATATGATTTATTACCAGGTCATGCGAATTTGGTTTGCATTTACTAGGCTCGAAGTGCAGCATCAGCTTCGGGCGAGATCAATAGAATTAAATCAAAAAGAACTTTTCCATACTGTCATGCAATTGAGCGACTATCGGAGTAAGGAACAGTCTAAGGGAGTAATTTGAGCGGTATAAGAAGAACCGCATCGTGGTGGACGAATGCAATCCGTATTCTGGGGCCCGGATCAGTGTCTACGCCTACGGGGTTGAGCGGGAAGAGGCGGCCCATACCAAGACCTTCCCGTATATGTATGACTTCTCTCCGATGTTTGTAATGAAGTAAAGGTATTTTAAGGCTTGAAAGCTTACCGATCAAAGAACCCATAAATTGAAAACTTCCCGACTTGGCCTCCGGGACAGCGTATCCCTTGTTCTCGGTCCATTGGCAATTGGAAGAACTTGGTGATGGTACAAGGATGGGCGACGTCCCGATGTTCCGTGTCACTATGAGCAGAGTTCTGGGAGGAGAGATCTCACAGGCTGGTGGAGTTTATTACGGTATGCACCAATGAAGGTTCAATGGATGAGAACACTGACCCACGTATGAGCACTCACAGAAGTTCTCTCTTGGCTTGGCCTCCAAGATGCCATACGCGACGCACGGTCCTCCAGCCGAAACAACCCGGTGAGGTGTAAGAGCGGAGCGGCATCTCGACGGTTCACAGTTCCTCGCTATTATGACACGACCGCAGTCCATCCATGACATGTATGGGTTACGGTATGTGCTGATCAAGTTTCGAAAGCCAACGTAACGTTGAGTTAGACAGCGTATGGATGTTGAGTAAAGTACGTACCTGAGATTTCAATCTTGGCGTTCGAGGACTATGATAGCACATGTAGCACCCGGTTTTTCACCCACAAGAATCGGATGTGGCGAAAGAGCGCCAAGGCGTTTTGATTAAGTCACCTTTGAGCCTCGGGCTACGGCGACGCTGACACCGAGCACTTGGATATACAACGTGCACGACTTACGGTATACGGGGATGTGGCATCCCATACAAGGTTATTTACTCAGGAAGTATGAAGGCTTCGAATAAGTGGCGCTTCATGTTATTCTTCTCCTTGCCTCTGGTCTGGGATGGTCAGCGTATGAAGTGAGAGATGAGAATTAAAAATGAATAATATACATACTGCGACGATAGCGGGGACTTGCAATGGAAAAAATGGGAGCGGGATAAGAAGATCTGTGTCATCGAGAGAAGTAAATGAATCCTTGGGTTGCGGAAATGGATCTTTGACATGTGGAAACTAATACACGGATGCGATGGATTCCCTAGATCACCGTGGTGAATTATCATGATAAATGCATCGAGATATACGATACGTATGCTCAGCATAGCCTACAAGGGAGAAGGATTCCACTCGACGCGTAATAGAAAATGAAGCTTACTATCTTGCTCTCGGTCGTTTAAAGAAGTGATTGAAAATGAGATGTCACACTTCGACAGCAGAACCAGGACCCGTGAGCTGAAAGAGGTTCGTTCGAGCGCAGAGCGTTGGTTTGGATGCGGTTTCTGTAGAAGTTGAATGAAACAGTCATTCATAGCTCCTCTTTTTTGCTCTCACAACTTACATTATGACATTTATTTCTACCTAGCATGAGCTTGAACACCATGGTATGGGTATAAAATTACTCACGAAATAAGGAAGCTGGAATCGGAGAATCGCAAGGCTGCGGAAGGTCGCCTAGATAAATCCAAGGGGGGCGTACATACCTGCTACAGAACAGTGTTGCCGTCGCTCGTCTGTCGATTCGCGGGTACGCAGCATACTCGTACTGCCGTCCTGCCGTGGAAGAAGTGGATATGGGTTGGTATGAGTGCGGTGTATACGCGATGGACGATCGTTCGGAGAAGAAAGTGCTGCAGCCCATGGTGCTCAGGATGAGTCTGATTGGAATGGGATCGATGGGTAATCACGCTGGCACGTACACCGAATGTCCGAGTCTACGCAGCATAAAGAGGCGACCTAAGAATGTTTTGCAGTGCGAGAAGAACTAGGAGTCGGGGGTGTATATGTCTGTGGCAGAGGTGGGGTTATGTTTGAAGTTCGCTAGTCAAAGTTAATTTCAAATTGAAATCGAAATTCCTCCGCAGTCCGGATGGGCATCCTGCAACTGTCCGACCCTCCAGTGGCAGTCACCCATGGATGAAATCCGTTTGTCAAGCCATCTCGCTATGAAATGTAGCACCTTGGTATCCGGCTGAGTAGGTACAGTCTGTCGTCGAAAGAAAGGAAAACTCTAGGAAGGTGTTTGTGGAGCGAGTAGAGGATTGGGGCTCAGAAGCAAATACAACCGGCCAGATGCTATCGCCGATGTGCTGACTTGGGGCCCGGCCCGCCGGCTGCGTGCCTGGGTGTTGCTCATCTCTGCCACCATTGACGCGAGGTTGACGCCTTCGCCGTTGATATCGCCTCCCAGTACGCGCGACGTGGTGTCCAGATGTGTATATCCTCCTCGACCTCGACCTCGACGCTCAACCACGCTTTGATACCACCCTCCGATACACCATAGTTCATAGATGTTCAGGCGGCCCAGCGAGCCGCAAGACTCTGCTACTCCGAATGGTGCCAGTGGAGGAGTGCGGGCTGGGGTAAGGGCGTACGGTGCGGTCGAGTCATCGCCACTCGTTCCGAAAGCTCAGCCGGGCAGGTGCGTTTATCACAAGTCTTTCTGTCGTCGTCATCATGCGGACACTTACCAACGATACGTAGATCGTTCCTCGGCGTCGTCCGTACTCTGTCCTCCTCTTCAGGCAAGCACGAGCGAGAGGCATCACCAGCCCCCAGGCTCTTCGCGCCCCCCGGTACCCCGTACACTGTATCCCCATCCATCTCGACCCCAAATCCACACCACCATGACGGGGACTGGAACACGTCGGACGACGACGAGGAGCAGGACTCGGATCCGAAACGGAGAAAGCATGGCGGCATCGCGCTCACGCTGCTGAACAATGGCAGTGTCGCGCGGGACCACCTCGCGGCGGAGCGCACGTTTTTGGCCTATGTGCGCACGAGTTTGGGGGTGGCGATGGCGGGGGTTGGTGAGTACTGCTTGTTTTGTTCTTCATCTTGGTTATGGCTTGGTGCTCCTTCTCGTTTTCTGCTTCTTCCTCTTCCTTAACCCTGATCTGCCGGCGTTCATTCCTTAGTTTTGCGCCTTGTTCGTTTTTCATAATCTTGCCCTACACGTTCATTATTTTCTGCTGCTCCTGTTATTCTCCTCCTGCATGTCTCACGTTTTCGTTTATCCTTCGTGCTTGATCTTCTCTATCTGCTCGTACTTCGTCTTCTACTCCTGCTCGCTTTTTACCTCCTCCGTCTGCTCGTTTTTTGTCTTTCCCTGCTTTCATTTGGTCTTCATCTTCCGTTATGTGTGCTTGATATTCTACTGCTTATCCATCGTCTCGGCTTCCCGTTCTTTGTCTCTTCCTCCTCTTTCTCCATAGCTCCCTGTTCGTTCTCCTGTCCCTTGCTCTGCTCGTCCATATTCTGCTACTTCTTTCTCTCGTCTGGTTATTCTTCATCACTCTTTCTCTTCAGTCGTAGGGCTGCTCGCTTCTCATTTTCATGTCGAGCTGTTCATTCTTCATCTCCTGGTCCCAGCACTACACATTCTTCGCTGTCTTCTGTGTCATATTTCTCTGCTTGTAATCCTTTTTCATCTTCTGCGTCTGCGTCTTTCTCTGTCTTTTCTACCCATCGATATTGATCTTCGTCTCTTGCTTATTCCTTATTTCTCTTGTCCCTTGCTCTTAAGTCGTCTTCCTCTGCTACCTCCCTTCCCCCACACGATCGTGCTTGTTTCTTCCTTCCTCCTACTCTCCGACTTTTCTGTCCTCTGGTATTCCTGTGCATTCACCTTCTCTGGCTCATTTCCACGTCCTCCTATTAATTGGTCAACATCTTTGGCTTGTTTCATCTCCTCCTGCTCGTTCATCCCTTCTCCTACTGTTGGTTATATTTTCTTTGTTGGCAAGCATTTGCTACCGCTCATTCCTACAAGGCTATTTTCCTTCCTCTACTTCCTCATCTTTTTACCTTCCCTGTTGTTCTTTTCCTGCTTTCCCCCTCTCGTCTTCTTTTCCTTCTTTTTATTATCGCGTTCCCAAATCCTCCAGTTTCGCCTTTTTACCTTCATTCCTTCCCCGATGTACCTGTGCTGACCTTTAATCTTTTCAGCCCTTACCCAATTCCTCAAGCTCAAAACAAACAGTAAGCCGTTCGCGGCGCCCATGGGCGCGCTGGCAATTTGCACTGGCATCCTGGTGCTGATTATCGGTGAGTCGTGTTTCCCTTTTACTTATTGGTGCGCGATACGGGAAACTGTTTCGACAACTCGGGGGCCGGATACTTCTGCTGTACGCACTGTTGGCTTACGACGTCATCCATCTTCTAATGGACGTCGGCCAGCCTATGATCGACGCCAGCGAACCTATGATTGACATCGTCCAGCCTGTGATCGATGTCGTTCAACTTCTAATAGATGCCGTTGCTATGCTGTCGAGGCCCGGTGCGCATGCGCAACACTGGCGGATTCTGTCAGATGTCTACGCATGTCAGGATGATCGTCTGCTCTTGTCAGACGCGGTTGTGCATGGCTGACTCGTGTATGTAAGGCGTCTGGGACGTCAGACATTCTACACCACATGTCCGGCTCCCGTCGATCAGGTTCGTCTGCACCCGTCAGATGTGTCGGCTCCGAGCCATTAGACGCGCCTGGTATGTTTGCTATGCGCTTCTGCTTCTATCAATGCATCTGCACCCGTGCATTAGCCACGTCTATTTGTTTGCTGGGCGCCTCTGCTCTTATCAATGCATCTGCACCCGTGCATTAGACACGTCTGTTTCCTTTCGAAGCGCTTTTGCTTCTATCGAACGCGTCTGCTCCGTCTTTCAGAGACTTCTGGTTGTTTGCTAGGCGCATCTGCTCCCGTCCATTCGACGCGTCTGCATTATTTGTTCAGAGTATGTGCTCCCGTCGATCAGCTTTGCTCAGATGTTTCCACTCCCGTGTGTTTGATATAACTTCAGCGTTTCCCCGTTTACTCTGTCCATCGGCTTTGTTTTTCTCGGACTCCCTTGCTATGGGGCCAGTCACGCGTATCTCCACTGCCCGACAGACCCGTCTGTTAGGCTCGTGGCAGACCACGTTGGCTCCTATCCGGCCCGTTCACTCCTCTGAGCTTCAGACGCATCTATTCTGGGTAGATTCATCCCTTCTGAGTGTCGGACAGGTCTAATCCCTGCGCCGGCTCGTCAGCTTCCCACCAGGCGCGATTGCCTCCGGCTGACTTGCCCACTTCCGTTAGACCCGTTAGTCCACTCCCCACTTGCTTACCCTTCAGGCTCGTCTGCTACCATCTTTTCGTCTCTGCTTCCGCTTTTTTCGATTTTATCCTTCCGTTGTGCTCCCGCTGCTCTTTCATTAAACCCTACTAAATCCTCCGCTTTGCCCGCAGGAACGTTCCGCTTCTTCGCAATCCAGCACGCCCTTCCACTCGGCCTCTTCCCCGCCGCACGGATCAGCATAGCAGTTATCGCGCTCCTTATTGGCGCGCTCGTGACGATCGCGTTTGGGGTGGTGCTAAGTGGGCGAGTTGCGTGAAGTGGCCCGTGGTTGCGGTGATTCAGGGTGAGTAAGGAAAACGGTCAGGGAGATCCTTGCGAGGGGGAGTCGATAAGGTCCACGCGATGGAGGATACAGAGGGAGAAATGACGGGCGGCCGGGAATGACAACGCGATAAAGGGTCAAGGAGCTCCGACAACGGAAGTTTGCCGTAAAGAGGACATGGAAAGGCGCGGGGAATGTACTAGGAGGGCAATTTGAAGGGCATCGTGCAGATGAATGGCGAGAATGGCAGGGTGTACAAGTGATAGGGGATTATTGGACCCTTGGGTGCCGCACACGACGGACGTTATAGGCGTCCATGGAGGACCGTCCAGGATTTCACTTAGGGATTCATATCGTCTTCTTCCAGCCTTTCAAACCGGGAAGTAGGAATAGAAGTGCGGGCGGCGGATTGAGGGGGATGACGTCAGACGATGATACGATGTTCATGAACAATGCATAGGTACTATTTACTCTATTCACACATACTCACATTACTGTATATTGTGATACCTACTCATGATACCTTTTTTCAAGAACAAAGTTATCGTATCCTGTTTGCTGTATAACATTTGCAGGACTGTCAGACGCATGAAGCATCTGGTCGGCAGGGTGGCCGAGAAGAATTAACATGGTAGCGATGCACCCTTCGTCACCTGCTCCTTGAACTTCACATTGAAGCGTGTTGTTGGATTGCTGTTACTTCTCCTCATGGTGTCCTACGTATTGGCGCGCACAACTCCTCCTGTTCAAGGCATGCTCCTAGGCTTGTCTAGCAAGACCTGAAGGACGATTGCCATCTTCGCCGTCTTCGTCATCGTCGGGTGTTTGGGGTCGTTTAACCTGATAGCTTCAAGCTGCAAACGAGTGCACAGGCTCTTGGACACTTCACTTCACACATAACGTTGGAGGAATTGGAGGAGCTGAATACTGGCATCTGGCGCCGTTGAGCATTTCAGAGTCTACCCCTCGGGTGCGTTCGGCTGCTGACCTTTTCCGCTTTCCACGTAACTGATGATAACCTTGTAGATTAACCTCCTCAAGTCGTAACGCGCCCATGTTTAGC
>JASFDH010001803.1:0-13173 GCA_036937195.1 Nidularia pulvinata
AATGCACGCCAATGCACGCCAATGCACGCCAATGCACGCCAATGCACGCCAATGCACGCCAATGCACGCCAATGCACGCCAATGCACGCCAATGCACGCCAATGCACGCCAATGCACGCCAATGCACGCCAATGCACGCCAATGCATGCCAATGCACGCCAATGCACGCCATGGCACGCCCTGCCATGGAAATTTTCCTATTCCCAACTTGATGTACACGTGAATCGAAATGAAGATCGCACCTTTCCACGGGAGAAGTGGCTGCAGAGGAATCATCAACGCAACAAGAGAGTTTGGATGATTGGCAGGCAAAAACGTTAGACTGTATATATCTGCATATGACATGCGACAGAATGGAACCAGCCGTATCAAGGTTGCCGAACTAAATGGTAGTAATTGAGAAACCCTGTTTTGACTGGACAGGAACTGTCGTAAGCTTACCTACCCTGAAAACAGGATGATATAGTAATGAAACTAATGCGTCTGGTGAAGGAAGCCAGAGGCTGCATAGGATAGCTCATGCAGTGGCAAGTATTCTCAGTTGATGACTGTCTCCATGTTCTGGAGCGTAATAGTTCAAAATATAAGAGAAAGGGTGCACCACTGGAAGTTCCAGGAATCGAACACAAAGCCAGAAACATCGAGGAGCCAAGTAGCTTTTTACACCACCTCTCTGGCTGATGGGATGTCACATTAGCACGTGTCCAACGCGTCATCTTCTCACTTTCGGCCCTTGCCTCACCTTCAGCTCTCAGTATCTCGCCAGCCAGCACTACATATCAAGCTCTGAGTCAGATACGTGCCATTAACCGGGCACCAAATTTTAATTTTAATTTTAATTTATTCACTACAGAATCTACGAAATCATCTGGACATTCGTGGACCAACGCCTACTACAGCCGACACCTGCCAGTAACGTTCCGGATCCTGCGGAACTTGGCCGCCACAATACACTCGTCATGTGGTCTATCGGGAACAGGAGTCCACCTGAGTCCAGGGCAGTATTTGGTTATTAGCATGTTGCGAGAGACTGGCATTTTTGCTCTAAACAGTTAGTTGTCTAAATAATGCGATTCAAACATGCGCAGTTGGGATGACCTGGGGAATAGAAGGATTCTGTAGTTCCTGATAAGTGGCGTAGGTGATTGCTATATGTATTTCTCCGCTGAAAGCTTTTCCTAGAGATATGGCCAGAAACATAGATAAAGGATCGCACGGTGCCACTGCTGCAAATCCAAGGTTGAAATTTCAAAGCGTTAACGATGCGACGGACATCAATAAATAAAGCTCACAGAGATGACACGAAACTGTGGATTTACAGGTGCGATTCTAGTAGTTTGAGAAAGCAGACGACTCGAATGAGCTCGACGGTGATGTGCATGAAGGAGCTGCGAGAAAACAAGAAGACATACCTCCAGTCGTATGAATACAAGTTAATGTACGAGCGCTAGAGTGATTTACTGGCGAGCCACGGAGAAGTTCGAAATGGCAACTGCAGATGTGGAAAAGGAACGCACCAAGTTGGGTCATCCAGTTAAAATCTCCTTATAGAAGACTTCCTAAGTAGTCGCTCCATCAACCTTCGTGAACTTGTTTTATATTTCATATCTTTTGAGTCGCAATTGTAGAACTCGGAAGCCGTATTGCTTTCGGGAAAGTAGGGTAGTATACCACGTAGTTGCGGATGTAAGCAACGTAAAAAAAAGGGAGTGCAAAATACGTACCAATGGAGCTTGTAAGCTGAGCTATACAATGCTGGAAAAAACAATCAGCTATTATTTCATTCATGTGCGGCTAGCGAAAGACCCCGAGCCTTCAAGGTGTAGCAAGTTCATGATAAATCTATAGGTTTTTTGGCGCATAGGTACCGAAAATATCACTGCAATATTGGCGGAGACTTATTGCGCGAGCATCATCGTAGTGGAATGTCGAATTCATAGAGTGGTTTGAGAAGCTAGAAGTCAAGAGAGTTGACGGGTACACAAATTGAGCGGGAACAAACACATCGCGTAAACCCTAACCTGAAAATGAAGCGGGGTTTATAATTTATGTAGAGCGCGCATTGTGTGACGGTAGCAGACCTGTCACGACTTAGTGTGGCCGACCCGGCTTTGTGTCACCGGAGTAACGGGCACTTCAGGCTGTAATGAACTAGGTATTAGTGGGACAGATAGTCCAACGGTTGCGCTGTGTGCAATTCCAGCGTGTTCCATTTTACCCGGTCGTTACACATTGGAGGCTGCTTCGACCAAGTAGTTTGCTTCTCCATCCTTAGTCGATCTCTGTTACGCTATGTATCGCACCTGCGCGCTGCTCTCACACAACCAGTGCCTTCTCTCTCCCATCACGCTTCCTACACGAGCTTTCCTCCACTCACTCTCCCACGCGAGCTCGATCTGCCATACACTTTCCCGAACCGATCCGAATACCCTGCAATGTCACTCCGAATGCCCCTTCATCGTTGCACCCGCGCCGGAGCAAGCACACGTCCCCGAAGGCTGGCATCGCCCATGAGTACGTGTTATTACCTTCTCTGCTACTGTTGGACATCTTTTACTTATGATCTTCTCGCGTCGTCACTAGGTTCATGTCTGACGTGCAAGGTACGTCTCTTCTGACTACGATTCGCGAATGTTCCCGACATGACCTGCTCTTCTGCCAGCTGCAACCCTCAGTGTGAATTGCTCTTCTCAGTTATTCTACTCATCCCTTCCACTCTAAACCGCTCCCAGCCCGGATTCGCCAGCAGAGACCTGCTGGTGCAAGCGAAAACCGGCACTGGTGCGCCTTCCGATCCCTGCACTTCTTAGTTCCATTTTGAAATAAAAAATCCTTCCATCTCAGGCAAAATTGTTGCCTTCCACCTTCCCATTATCGAACGCCTCTAGCGTGACAACCGCGAGCGCCACGCTCAAGACATATCCATCCTCGTCCTCTCCTCCACACGTGAACTCGCGCAACAGGTGCCTTATTCCATTTTTTTTCTCACTGCCTTCTCGCTGTGATTTATATCTTGTGGTGTTCACAGATTCAGAAAGAAGCCAATACTCTGCTGAAGCACCACGACCTGCATGTGCAGCTCGTAATTGGCAGCACCAAGTCCGTGATATTTCTTTCGTCCTTCATCTCGGTACTTATGTAACTCTGTTTCCCCCTCAACAGCCCGAAGACGAAAGCCACAAACCCCAAGATAAAGCCCTGCGAAGTCCTCATTGGCACTCCCGGACATCTCCTTGACCACCTGTGTAATGAGGAGCTAGCGGACCAACTACAAGTAAGCAGACCTCCTGAGGCTCCTTTTCGTTGTCCCGCTACTGCGTACTCCTTCCTCGCCTCCCGTATTCCGGGGTCTTCGTTGTTTTCTCTCGTACCACGTATATCTTCGGCATCGCATCATGTTCTCTCCCTTCATTCCAAAATCCATTATCTCCCTTCATCTCCCTTACCCGCTTCCATTTTCATCCTCTACTTCTGCACTTCTTCTTTTCATGTTTGATTCCACTTCCTAGCCCGTTTTTTTTGCCTCCCCTCGAGCTTGTAGCTTACCACCTTGCCGCCTCCCTTCGCATTGGTTTCCATCTCCCTTCGCTCCCTCGTTTTGCCCAGCTCCCAGAGCTGATGCCTCTTTCCCTTCCAGAACCACAAAACTATTGTCTACGACGAGGCGGACCGCCTCCTTGAGCAGGGTTTCAAGCCTGTGCTCGGCAAGATCATGGGGCTCTTGGGTGATGGCGTGGAGAAGCAGAGACAGGCACTACTCTTTTCCGCCACGGTTTCCGGCGAGATCAAGAAGGTGGGTAATTGCAGTAGTCCCTAAGAATGACGATGCTCATAGCCACATTGCAGATCGCTGCTGCCGCCGCACTCCGTCCCGGCTACTCCTTTGTCTCGACCCTCCATGCAGACGAAGTGAACACTCACCATCCCGTCGAGCAATCCTACTCCTTCATGCCACAATCTACCTTTCTCCACTACACCATCGAAATCCTCGCCCAAGACACGTACCTGCACCCGGGCCGCTCAAAGGTGATCGTCTTCTACACCACCGTTCGGCAGGTCGCGTTAGCGGCTGCATTTCTGGAGAAGGTGCCTGGTCTCCCGAAAGTATATGAGATTCATTCGAGGAAGTCTCAGGCAATGAGGATGCAGGTGGCGGCGGAATTTGAGCCGGCGACGGAAGACATTTTGTTGACCAGTGACGTGACGGCGCGGGAGATGGACTTTCCTGAGTGTGTACTCCGTTCTTCGTCATTAGTACATTTCATGACCTTTACTCCTGCAGTGTCACTCTTGTTATTCAGGTCGGCGCCCCCAGCGACCTCGAGCAATATATCCACTGCCTCGGCCGCACAACCCGGGTAGGTGCTGCTGGACGCAGCGTCGTCATCCTCTCCGAGGAAGAATCCTACTTCGTCAGGGGCTCCGGCAGGAAGGATGTCAGAGATCTCCCACTCACTCTTCTCTCCCGTTCTCCTTCCTGTCCCGCTCCGCGTTCCCCTGCCCCCGCCTCCACCTTTGCATTCACCTTACCTGCCCCACCGACCAAATCTCAACAAGTCCAGTACGCTGAAATCCTCGCCTTCATCTCCTCAGATGTGAAAGCCCAAGCCTACCGCGCGTGGCTGGGGTACTATCCTACCTCAGCTAGCAAGATGGGCTTGAGCATGGAGCAGTTGGTGCAGGAGGCGAACTGGTTAGTTGTGGAGGGGATGAGCTGGGATCTGGAGAAGGAGGGTGAGCTCTCTGGAATGGAGAAGCAGCTGGCCAATAAGATGAAGCTGAAGGGTGTGCCCGGGCTGCGCATCGTTAAGCCGCCGCTCAAGCCTGGGCAAGGTATAAAGCGCTCGGAGCTGATGGCCATGAGGAAAGCCGAGCAGGCAGGTGCAAAGGGCACCATGGAGAGTTTGTGATTGATAGAATCACAGTCAGACGGTTATTGCATGGATAGGCCTCGTTGTGCCGCTGCGACAAAGTAGGAATGTGCAATCCTTCACTGCCAGTGGCAACTCAACAATGCCACTGATTCGCAGTCCCATCGTCGATGGAAAGAGTGGTGTGTGAAGATGACGCATCCAGGAATAAAATCCAGGAAGCGCTACTAGCTCTAGGGAGCACAGGATGAGCATCAACCCATTATTCGCCCAGGTGCTAAAGGAACCACAAATAACCTGCAAGTCTAATGCGTGAATACCCCTGTTTGTTCGGCGGGGCTTCACCGGGGTTAGAGGGCGACATCTAGCTAAGATGAGAAGAAAGTCATCACAAGAAGCTAGCACGAGTGTAGGCTATAAGCGCACCCGTTAGTCACAGAAATAAAGAAAGCAGGAAAGAGTGGACTCTTGATAACCCCCTAATATTCCCAATACCTGTTATGCTACACATCTCTCTCGACAAGCGCCACGCAGTTGAAATATCCACCAGCACCTCCAAAACCAGCACCCCCTTGAGACCATACATGCCAACTCAGCAAAAGGCCTTTCAACCGAGGCAAGAACATAGAAACCTCCGAAAGCATCATCCCATCGGGAAGTACGAATCCTCTACGTCCAAGTGCACGAGAGCAAACCGCCGCTCGATAAAGGAATTTTAGGCCGTTCGTAGAAAGAGCCAGATGGATGGCCCTAATCTAATTAGACACGTCAATCGAATAAAAACGAAAGAAAAAATGCAACTCGTACCCGCGCTTCGCCTCTATTGCCACTCCCAACAATGCCATAAGGTTCGTTAGTAGCTTGCGGCGTCATCTCAGAGTCTAGGCGTGGACTCGAGCGCTGTACACCCATCAGACCCGCAGAGAGTGACAATCTTCCGACAGATCGACTGGCCATACATGTATCCCTCTCTATGCAGCTCGCAGACGCATCATCCGCAAATGAATCTTATACCTGGAACAAGATACGCAGCCGGGTTCCAGGATGAATGCAGCCAGGAGTAGCCCAACGGCGAATGTTAGGGAAGGTGGTTAAGAACGGGGATAGGCACGAAATCTAGGAAAAAGAGGGTTGTGCCTACATTGGCGCATAGGTATAACAAAGGAGATGTTGAAAGCATAGAGATCAACGTCGAGAGTTCGTTTCTTGAGCGTTTGGATATTGAGATAAAGAAGTTAGATGTGAGGCAAGGAAGTTCAGCCCAAAGGAAGCAGTGCTTAGATGGAAAGCTCTGGATTGTCCTCTAGTCGCACTGTAAGCAAATCGTTCTATTAGCCGGGCCACTGGCTGAGAGAAGGATGACTTGTAAATTAGCGGGAGTACGGCATTGACAGGAAGGAATAGAGAGGGAGGACCAGTAGAGTTGGTATACGAACACGAAAATAGCTACATAGATGGTAATGTAAGGGAAGTTGATATGTAGATAAAGAGGTACGGTGACGTGACCCAAACCACCGAAGAAATAATGAGCAGGAACAAAATAAGGAAGAAGATGGCAGAAAGCTAAATAAATGTGAAAGTAAGTACAGACCCCCAAATGTGCGCTTTGCGAGCGAAAGGAATTGCAAACTCTGAAGGAGACGTACTCACCCTCATCCAGCGCTTCGACTGCTTAATCTACCTCACATCCTCAAACATCAAGCCTCTGACGTGGTATTCGAGATCATGGCGTAATGGATTGCAAATGGGAATATTGTGCGCCACGGGCCTGGAATTGCTGACCTGCCCTTCGAGTTTGAGGAAGTTTCCTTGACGGATTAGCAGTCGTTCATCTATATGGTACGCATCGGTTTATGGGTACGACAGCGAGAGGACAAGGAAAAGTTGAACTCCTGAAGCTGGAGTACCAGGACTTTGTTGGGGTTCTGATAATGTTGGACAAGAGAAGTTAACAAGGGGCACACATAAGTTACAAATGCATGTTGCGAAAACACTTAAGACCGACTTGGAAGGCAGAAGTGGCGAGCTGAAAGGAGGAAATATGCTATTGCCAAATAGGAAAATTAGACACAAAGTGAAGGCAAAATGAAGACAATGCCCCTCCCACCGAAAAGTATGCGTACTTTCGAGGTGCACGACAGCAACGGAGCTGCAACTAAGCGACTTGCCGGCAGGACAGAACCACCGTGTACTAAAATATTGTGGACAGCCGTTAATGAAATGACGGCCCGAGACCAGAAAGGATCGAAAATGAAAGAAGATATTGATGAAAGAATAAGAGCTCGGGAAACACAAGCGTAGAACGAGCAAGTAAAACTTACCTTTCATGCGATCGTCCACAAGCCAAGACCAGCAGAACAAATTCCTTTCATGTATCCTTTGTTTATGTCGTTCGACCTTCGTGTTTATCGCTCGTACGAACCGGCCACGAAATATTGCACGAAAATCCGCAACAGAAGGAAAGAGACCATATGAGCTGAAAGTGAATATATGTAGCCGGGACTAAGTCAATAGCTCACCTGTTAATTTAACTACGAAGCCTTCGACACAACAACCGAAGTTCCATCAGCACTGTTGGCGTAATCGCGTGAGGCCCGAGGAATTCTCTTAACTTCCAAGTTTCCTTCCAAATAGGTGAAGGAAACCAAGAGCGTTGAGCAAGACCCAACTTCGGCAGATAATACGCATGAACTTAAAGAAAATGTAAACAGTAAAGTTGGATGGACATTTGTTGGAATAATTACGAGCTTACCGTGTTACCCGGATAGGAAAGGAGTAAGTGCCGGAGCGGTGCACTGCCCGTCTTAATTGGTGTATTAGTTTCGTATATTCGTACTCAGTTTGTTTCATTTATTTACTTATAAACGACGTAGTCTACAGTTTGTATCTTCGCTCGTTTATCACCCTTATAACTTTTTGTCCCTTTCTGGGAGGTTATTTTAACAACATTGATCATAAAAGTGCAATAGGATGCAAGATCCGGGGTGGCAGACATGATGTAAGTCGGGAAGGCAGTGCAATATGCGTGCATTATTTGTTCATGTGCTTCCTGCCAAACAGCGGGAGGTACTGATGGCAACAACCGAGCTCGGTGCGGCGGCAACCACTGGCAGTCAAAATTCAACTGTCCGCTGCGTGGGGCTGCATGCCGCCATTCGAAGCCTCTAGCTTTAGTTTTGCTTCGTTGTCTTTAATTAGAAATAGACAGATGTATGTCTGAGCCATTCACAAAGGTTTCACTTTGGTGTTACCGTCTTCTTCACTCAGACACTCAGACACAGAAGAACTGGTGGAATATCGGATCACAGTTTGCGAGTGTTTCGCGATGTCGGAGTTTGCAAGCTCCAAGAAGATACGAAAGATCTCGTTGAATCGACGGTCCTGCTATTTGCGGTAGCTCAATAATAGCCCCTTTCTTATTCAAAAACTAGTCCATCAAGTATGAAAACACTCGTTATATCGCGATAAGATGTGTTGTGACCAGCGCGTGGCGACTTGCTGAGCAAGAGTACGAACTTCCATCATAATCGACGCCCGGACCTAGGAACTCAGATTTTTAGGGGAAATTGAATCGCAGAGAAAGACGTAGTCGAAGTAAAAGCCAATGCAGAAATCCACTTTCCTCGAAGAACCTCCGTGTGCCAGGTGAGTCAGCAGAAACTCTGCAGATGTTTTGAAGTTGGCATTGGATTTAAGGCTGGCGGCTTGGCCGAGTACTACAACGTGCTGATTTTCATCCCTTGCTTCAAGAATCGAACTTGCAGTTTCCACCTCTGGTGAATTTCTGGAATATAGCCGCCATGTGTTAGCCGTAGTTTAGCGTTAAGGATTATATAAATATGAGTGCTTGTTGGCAACTGAGTTGTACCTGAGACAAAAATAACGACAGGCGTAGCGCCTCCGATGAACGCGTCGCAATTAGTCGAGTCGTGTGTGCAGTGCCCGGACACCCCGCGACCGGCCAACGTTCAAGGATCAATATCTGGGTTTCCGGAAGAGCAACTTTTTTTGGGCGGGGTTTCTGGTGAGGAATAAGGCTTCTGATAGAATTATCGGTATTCAAAGCTTACGACAATATTAATTCTACTTTGTTTTTATAATTGGGATTTTGTTTTGTGTCCATTTATTCTTTAACCAGGGGGGCTCGCAGGGAGTTTCCACAATTCTTCCTGAAGCTGAGGACGAAAAAATCTTGGAACTAACTGTATACACGTGTTCTTGTAAAAATCTTGATATACACTCAATAGCAGTGATATGATGGTGTACTTCCACTAGTAAAGTGACACTAAGGCGCAAACTTGGAGCCACGAACTTTCATCGCTCAGATCTCCAGTGCAATCTATTTAATTCCTCATCGTTTGCCTCACACTGAACGAAGTGTCAACCAATCTAACATCGATTCCTAGGTTTTGATCACTGATATGTGGTTTTAAAGACGAGCGAGGCGCAGTCTCGCAATCATTCTATCAGATTCCATGTTTCCTGAGCAATCATATATATACATATGTGTGTACTGTACTCTTTCGACCGATTGCTCATGTAGTGTGGTGCATGATGGCAATTTTTTATTCAGATGGATGTTCATTCATCCTAGGAACTAGCACGGGGCCGGCCATTGCCGTGGTAAAACCGCAACTTTAGTTACCGGTACTGTTCGGTACATAACTATGGAAAATCTAGTAAATCATGGTTTTCCGAAGCAACCAGCTTCCTAATAAAGATATATCTGAGTTTGAAGTGTGAACAAAAGAAATGTATACAAGTATTTCTACCGTTTGCATAATTTAATAATAAGGTGCATCCTAACATCTTGCCTTTTCAAACCATTCTTCCTCTGATATGGGTTAGATTTGGATGGCCTATAGACTTAGAATGTTAAGAAGTATGTACTGGAAAAAATTCTAAATTGTAACAGCAGTAGAAAATACAGTATAGCTATTTTCTTTTGAGTTGAGAATTGTGGCCTGCCATCTCTCACATTGGGGGGTATTGACTCTTTTTCTGTCTCTATCAGACTCTGAATTTGAGTTGAATTGCCAATGTGGAATCATTGGCAATGGCAGTATTCTTTACTGTAATGAGCATGGTGAGGCTATCCAGTGTAATGAGTACCATGAATGGCCACATATTACATGTCAGCATGATAGAACAGCAAGCAATCTTGTGGAGGACACACCATTTACTTGTTATACCTGTGACTTGTCTCCTGATTTCCCTGTGAACAGGAAGTCTAAATGAGAGTAAGTCTTTGAAAAATTCACAATTCATGTCTGTGATTGATCAGACAAATTGTGGAGAGATGGAAGCATGTCTTGCATTGAATAAGCCACTGCAATTTTGGTTAAGGTAAGTATATTTAGTTCATTGGACTTATGCATACTCACATGCTTGTCAGGGTGGGTTGAAGTGCACTTGCCTGAGTCAGTGAATTCTAGCACCCTATCCACCTAATATAAAAAGTAAAAGATAGGTGGAGGGCTCAATGGTGGAGGGAGAACAAGCTCATTGTGGATGTCAGACCAGAAAAACCAGGAGCATTTTCTGTTGTGAATTCAGCAGACATTGTCAATTCATTATGAAATGATAGGGCTGGAAGGAGAAAGATCAGAGTAGGGGATCTGAATTATCCTTTTATCAATGTACTAACCATTGTTTTCAGCTTGGTCAATGGAAATTTACTATCAAAATCAAAATTTCAGAGGACATTCTCAGATCCCACCACAATATCTTTTACAGATAAAGTAAATACAGTCCTTGTACCTTTTAAGTGGATCCTCAAGAATCTACTTCCATGCAGACTGAATAGGGTAAGGTGTCTGTAGAGTAGAATTGCAATAAAATGATGCTTCCCTGCTGAGTGTTCACAACCTATTAAGTTTGTTGGGGGCAAGTCTGAAGTGAGATAGTATTTGAAAATGTGATACAAAATGCACAAGATATAATAAAAGTGATGTCTGATACTATGCTAGCTAGATGTAGTGAATGATCTTCCTTTTCACTAATCCAGCTACAGGCTCACTAAGATTAAGGCCAATTTGTTCTAAGTATGGATATGGGACTCCTCAATATAATCTCCTAATTCTATAAAGGTGGTCTTGCTTTCCCTTAATTCCTCAAAGTACAGTGGTCTTCCTTCTGTCTTTGGGTGAAGATTCCAGGAGATGGACTTCCTGTCTCCTGAAATTGTACTTTTCACTATTTAAGTCAGGAGGGATGGTCTTCCTATCCCTCAGACTTCTCAATCCAATAGCACAGTCTCAGGACTAAGTCCTGGAATGTAGTTGTAGGTAACTTGGTTTATTGCTCTCTTTATAATATGTATATAGATGTTTTAGCTCTCAAGTATCCAGCTCTAACTAGAACATCTGACTTTGAAAGTGAACTGAGATTAGCTTGCATTACTCAACTTAGCATTGCAGGAGCTGAGTGGCTTGTCACTGCAGACAATATTATGAGAGAACAGAGATAAAATCCCTGTTGTTCTTTTTCTTTCCTTGTCCTAAGGTTTATATCTCTGTGTTAGTCTCTATTTTTAGGTGAGTCACTAGACTGGTCTTCTGTTCACTCACATCTCAGACATCTCTACTTGAGATCAAATGTTTACCCAGCTTTGTCCTCTGGACTCTTATTGTACCAGTGCTTTTTCCTGCTATCTTGCTCCTTTCTCAGAGCCTTGTACATGTCCAACACTCTACCACTTCACATTTCCATGATTTGTATTCTGTCATAGTTCAGTAAACTCCCTGCCTTAGGTAGTGTAACTCAGTATATTTCATGTATTATTATTCTGTGCCCTGCTCTTGTACTATTGCAGCTATGGGCTTGGGTCCTATGGTGTCCTGGCTATGTTTCCATTTGTATATTTATGTGTGTCTATTATTCCTTACATCTGCAGCCAAACAAGGCCACTATTGTTTTGGTTTGGCTTGCACCCTCAGGTCCAGCTTAACTGTGTTGTATCTATCCAGGTTCCAGATACCAGGCACTATATTTATTGCTGCTGCACTCCATGTTCTCTCCTCTGCTGGCTAGACACACTATCTTCCATACTTAGGGCTTTGTTATTGTATGCTATCATGCTGTAGCTAGTTAGTTTCCCTAATATCATATCTTAGATACTAAAATGTGAATTTCCCTTAGTGTTCAGGTGCAGATTGGTCTGGGGCATACCAAGACCAAACAACCTGAAGGAAACCATACCAGCAAAATTGTGGCTTGAGAGCACCAAGAAATGACCTTGATACCATATTTGAACTCTCTTCTATTATCAAGAGAGCTGAAATTGTAAACTGGTTCCTTGCATTCATCAGCAAAGATGCACACATCTGGCTTGGATGCTTACCACTTGCTCACAAATTTACTATCTATATTGCTGAGCATCTCAAGAGCAACCCAAAATTGGAGGGACTTGATTGGAAAGCCCTCCCTAAGAAGGCTTGGACCTTCAATATTGATGAAAATTGATGTTGAATGCAAATGCTTGAAGCAGATTGAGGGAGAGATATTTAAGGTGTCCTAGGCTACAGGAATTGCTGGGCATTATCAGTGGGGATTGGATGCTGGAGATCATCAAGATTGGGACCCATATGCAGATATGCAAGATTCAAACTGTGGAGACCATGCTGGATGCAATGCTGAACTTGAGATAAACCATTTTGCTTCATTTCTAAGATATTTTATGTCTCATAATGAGAATGACAACAGGAAGGTACAAATTTGTTGAGCATGAAAAGCCAAAGCCTATTCCAATGGCAAAGAAAGCACATCCTAAGCCACCATTGTTAAACCCTAAACAAAAGAATTAAGTGTTGTTTGGACAGATATCAACCAATGTTAATTATATCAGTTAGTACACCAGTAACTTTCACCCCAAGAATCTGTACTGATACTTGAACATATGCATACAAGGTCAAACTAGACACACCTGGTGTTGCACACTATTAATCAAGTTAATTAGTATAACTTCTACCCAACCAAATAATACCAATACCAGAATGTAAGCCTTCAATCTATAACCTTAAAGCATGGGGTTAATTTGAGGGCCAGTTACACCCACTGACCTCCTTGAACCACTGGGAGCAATCCACTACTTGATTTAATACTGCATGCTACTCAAGTTAATGTTGCACACAACCTAATTAAACATGCACACAAGGTTAAACAACATGCCCAGTGGTGCCTGCTACTGTCCCATGCATGCATGCATTCCACATCAACATGCTAGGTTGTGTCAGGGTTTACTATATTCCTGGAATATACTTGACCCATGGAATGTTCTAGAATATGGAACATTCTAGATCAT
>JASFDH010001804.1:0-13170 GCA_036937195.1 Nidularia pulvinata
TTCGATCTCTCCAGTAGCGTGCAACAGATCACGTACCTCACAAGCGGTACTGACTGTGTCATTTACAAGTGAACAAAAAATTTCAACCACGAGAACAAGCTAATGAACTTACCGTTGCACTTAAATTATAGCGTGCAAAGCTGTCCGGACATTCCTAATCCTGCGAATCCGACTGCCATGTCGCGTGATCTCGGAGCATTTGGCGTTGGAACCCTGAATCTTGCCTCACCATGGTTCGTACTTTTTTTTTACTACTAAGGTTATCCATTGCATGAAAGGGACTAACGAAAAAAGGGAATATTTAGGAAAAACAATGTCCTCTCCATGTCCTGCCGGTTTGTCTAGTCTTCAACTACAAAGGGTCAGTTTTTATGGGTTGGGCCTTGTTCATAAGAGAGAGAGAACATGGACTTCGTGAACAAGAAGTAAATGCAAATATCGGCTGTAAAGTTTATATTAGAAACATAGCAAGATATACTATTCATGAATCATCATTTGGCGTCGAGGTTCGAAAGAGATATTATCGAGGGTCGGGTTATCTGAAGAGTGCTATTACATAGCTTGTTCCTCACGGCTATACGGTGGTCTGGTGAAATATGAGCCATTCTAGTTGCTTCTGACAAATTACAGACATGCTTGAAAGCAGAATGTGGGAAGTCGAAATACACCATACAGGCGTTACGGTACAAATACAATTACTGGATGGAGAATTCTCATTTGTCACCTCCGAATTTCACAGCTCTGGAGCACCAGTGTACCGAGCACTAAGGTTGATGTTTGGTTGGCTGGAACCATGGCTCTGCAGGCCTGTGTTCAAAGACGGAGTGTTGAGCGTTGTCATAGACGAAGGAAATGTACTTGGATCCGATGGATTATAGCCAATAAATCAGTTTGACATTGCCCCATGAACGATTAAAAAAAACTCACGTATAGTTTCGGAGGACATTAACAGGTGCTAAACCGGTCGTTGCACCACTGTAGCTCATCGGAGGGAGTGAAAATGTTCCGTATTCTTTAGATGGCGCCAGTATCGATTCACGACGACGAGACAGTGCCAGCATTAATTTACGATGACGGCACAAAATCCAGAATGCTAACGCAGCAGTCAAAGAGATGAAAGCAAACCCTCTGACCACACCACCGGCAATGGCGCCTGCATTGGAACTCTTTGAAGAACCAGCGTCAGTCCGGGTGGCAGAAATCTCCGAGGATGTTGAAGTAGATGTGGGAATGCTGGTAGATTCCGGAGGATTCGCAGCTATTAGTGGAGTAATCTGCTCAGCTATAGTTGATAAATTATGTTAACAATACTAACCGGCATTAGCCGCAGCAATAGTGGCATTGAAAACATCGTTTTTCCTGGAAAATGTGTTCATTAATTTGCTGATTACTCACAGTGACATTAAGATAGGCGTAGTGAAGAATAGCCATGCCGGAGGGAATATCACGCGGTAACCTACAACGCATGTCAGAGAATTAAGGACCCGAGGGAGGTGAGCTAGAAAAGTTACGCACAACATCGAATATACGCTGGAACAATTAGTAGAGTAAAAAGACCAACTGCACCGATAATTAAAGGAAGACCGCATCCACCCATCCAAGTATAACGCTCACTGTGTTCAGAGATTATCTTGACAATTAGCACATGCACTTAGCATTGAATAGAACACTGTATTGCATCTACATGCGTCCGCTGTTTCGAGAGTAGGTCCGTCGTAGTTTTCTTTGCTGCCAGGCTGAAGTGCGATAATAATAAATCCTGTTGAAGAATACGAATGGCTATGTCATTCAGAGCATAAGGTAAACTTACCGGCGGGATTGCAGATTCCCCCGAGTGCGGAAGCAATCTCACAAGGACTCTGTCCAAGACCATTGTAACTCTACTCGAGGTGCATGTTGCAATCAATGAGTCTCAGATTAAGAAATGGTAACAGTCGGGCGACTCGCCCATTTATAATCGGTAATTCAAGCAGCGACAGGGCTGTTAGTTTGAGCAACAGTCGCAAGGCTCCTTTCCTTTAGAATGGACACTTCCATATGCCCGGCGCTGAGAACAGCTTTTTCTCCACTCAGGACAATGGAATCAGTGTCGATGCCGAGATCGCCGAAGAATCGCCTATTAGCTAGAATTTGGAAATCACGTAGGGCTACCCGTCCGTGACGGTCCGCCTGTAGGCGACAAGCCCCACTCATGGAAGGATTCTAGTAGTTGGATGGTCTTATTATTTATTCCCAGAGCAGACCTTCCAGCTGAAAGACTCTGAGTCATAGTGGGTGGCTGGTCTGAAGCTCTTTCCAGCAAACATTGGTGTGTAAAGTAATTCTCAAGGTCCCTATAATGAAAATTTCATAATTCCTTAGCTTCATCAATATGCATGTGCTGGGATAAAATGTTGTTTCCCCGGGCGACATTACCCCACTTTCCGCCATAGCCACCTAAGGAGATCTGGCTCAAGCCATTGAGATCAACAAATATCTCCGTCAAATACTGACTCAGCACTAACGCGCATCTGGGGTGGGATTACCGGCACTGATGTGTCGCCTACTGCACTTATTATGTTATACCGACTACTGAGAAAAAATTGTATGCATGATCAAAGATTGGATTAGCACTGACGTGTTCGAGAATCTGGGGTGAGGTTCTCAAAAATAATATATGCACCTATACTACATTATGCGCCATGCATCGAGTCAATTGAGATATCACCATTAAATATTGCCTCGACACTTGCGCAAATATGGGGTAGGATTCTCTGGATTAATGGACCCTTTATGATAATTGCACATATTACGTATGTGCCGTGGAGTGAGCCAATGAAATGCTTGTATTAAAAGCTGCCTCAGCACTTACGCGCACCCGGTGTAGGATTTCTAGTGATAACATCACCTATTATGCATTGTCGATAAAGCGAACAAAAAAACTGCATCAAGAACGAGAATAAATCCCTCACAAGCAGCAAAGTCATTTTTACAGTTCCAATCAAAATGCTCTAGTGCAATAAAAGGCATGCCAATCGCTATGTTTTTGTGTTACTGTATGCTGTAAGTTTCTGACCTCTTACTGCTAGCGCATCCGAGCCCCCTATTGGAATTGCTTGGGCAATTGTTGCCAGACCAAAACTACAAGGAAGGAGTTGAACACAATTGTAGCTCTTGATTGGAAAGCGGATGTAATGTCTCTGAAGACAATGTCACTAAGAGGCTAGTGCCTGTCCTCTCTCTAGATTTACTTGCTTCTTATATAGATCTTTATGAGGCCCTTAATGTATTTCTTGCCCCTTTCATCTTCCTCAGCTATGCCCCTGTAAGCCCATCTTTCCATATATCGCATAATTGGATCAATTTTAATGACCAGATTTATTTTGGACGGATAAGAGCTATATCTGACCCTTCTTCAAATCAGGCGAAGTTCCATTTGAAGTTTGCTAACACTTCATGTCCGACAGTGAGCATCGTTCGCAATCCTCTTTTCTCATTTCTAGTTTTCTATGGAACTATTCGATGTGACCTGCATCATTCCGGAATCAAATAACAATAGAAATTACTATAACTAAGTACGCAAATGCCTTTCTCTTACTTCAACACAGTTGGAAGATTTATGACTCAGGAATTAGTATTTCATAGCGATTAATATCATAAAATTTACATACCTCATATCGTTTCTGCAAATAATATTCGTGCTCTAATGTGAGATGTTGAAGCTTGCGATTGTTATATCTTGATCCCAAGTTATATCGACAGATGTTCACAATGCGCGAGTAATGTGATTGTAGAATCTACAGAAGGTTTCTTCAGTGGCAGCAGCCATTTGGGCTTTCGAAGCACTGTGACTTTAGATAAGATGAGGGTGGCCGTCGTTCGTTGCTTTTCTTTCCCGGTCTCATGTCTGTGAGTTGTAATGAGGGGCAATCTACATTAGCCATTCTTCTGTTCATAGGATATGCAACATGTCCTCTGAATAGATGCGTGCAGTCACTTCTACCGTCCAAATAACTTCAATGTTCCAAGGCGAGTCACATCCAGAGTTATTTTTGCTCGTTTCTTATGTCTGCCTACATAGATGGTGATCTATAGAAAATTCTATTCAGAAACCTATTTTCCTCAGAGAAACCCCAAGCACCTGATAAGTCAGCACAAACCCTGCACATTTTTTAAATTTGGCACCAGACCTGAGGCCGGCGACTTGGTCGACTACATCGCGCTTATATTTTACTTCGGTCTCGCGGTCTCTCTCGTCCGTGACTGTAGTTGCAATGTGCTAAATCCACGATATATTTAGGTCACAGGCTGCTCAATATGATTTCTCTTATATCCGCAACATCGTAAGACGCGAGCACAAGCATCTTCTTCCTCTCCTCCTCATATAATTTAATATCCAAATTGTCGCATCACTATTGGTCCATGATATATGTGATCGGCCTGGGTCGGGCCTAATAGTAAGGATGAATCCAAACATGCGCAATTACGGTTGTCGAACGCTGCCCCGTCGTCGTCGCACGACGATCAACCGACGAACTGCCTTCCTTACATAATTCACGCTACGGTATAGCCAAGTCTCAATGTGCGTCTTTTGTATCGTCACCGTTCCTTTTCGCGAACAGTTAGGCTTCAGCTGAACCAAACTTCAGCAACCCCGCATTTCATCTTACCCTAGGAATGCGAGACCGTAGCTAACAGCCATTGAAGTCACATCTCCCAAGAACGCTGGTAAGTCTCATTCTCTCTTCTCTAGTATCATCTACATCTTTTTTCGTCCCAGGTTCTTCCTCTCGAGCATAATCGGCTTCTAATCGTGTAGTTGGTTTGGATTCCTTATATGTAACGCTCTCACTTCCAGTCGCCCAGCATCTATACATGCGCTGATAGATGGCGTGCATCGAGAATTAGTCTCCTTTTTCTGTCACGTGCTTCTCTTTCCCGCTCTCCTTTGCACTGCTGCTGTCCCTTCCCATTTGCATCGTGTTACTGCATGCTCTTAGTCTAACCGGGAGTCGAGGCCGATGCCCCATTTCATAGCAGCATAAGCAAACCGAGCTTATCTCCCAAGGACGAACGCAGCCCCGCAAGAGTTGCTTGCATACCAATAAGTATTGTCTCGCTACCTTCACACTCATGGAGTAAGGTAGCTCATCCAACTTCCGCCCAGCTCAAACCTCAAGATAATCTCTGTCTTTTCCACTGTGTCTAAGAATCGGTCCCCACACTCATCGAGCTATCCAATCCTACCGCCAGTCTGAGGATCGTGATCATCCATTCCGAGTCGATCCATCAGCCGGTGTTCCCTTAATTGACGTGTGCCAGCACCACGCTGCTCTACGAGGTACAAGGCAGCTACCTATTCGACCGCTGCCGGCAATCGAACGCCTCGCAGCGACAAAACTGCCCTTGGCCCTCGAGGATCTTCGTCAACAATGAGGACATTAGCGCCGCTCTTACATCTACGACCGTACAAGCCCGCTTCTCCAGCGCATACGCGCCCGTTCTACTCCTATCTATCACGTGTTCCCGCCATTTTGATGCTCCTGGTCTCAGCCCAAATCTAGTGCGCATGCCACTTCGTTTCTTCGGTGTCGGTACGAGAACCCTGCGGGCGCGCAAAATGCTATCTAGCGGGAGAAGCACGCCTGCGGAAGGATATGCGATATGACGAGATGGTTGGGCACGTTGAGTCCGGGGTGAAGGCTGGTCGAGGAGCAGGAGATGGAGTGGGAGGCTCGCCAGCGTGGAGTTGTAAGAACGGGGCAAGAAGGAATCACGATTCATGGAGATACACAAGTTGCACACTTGCCCAGCAAGCAGCAACGCGGGCTTTATTTGTCCAGGTTTGTCCTCATATTTCAACTACTTTCCTCGAATTACCTCGGTGGTTGCTGCGCTACGGCGATGTAGGATAGGTGATAGCAAGCAGAAGGGCATGTGGATTTCTCTTTCATCGCCGTCGTCTCCTCATCAGCAGCAGCAGTGCACTAGTCCTCTTCATTGCTATGCGGCCTGCTGGTTGCTCTGGATATCGTTCGATCGTAGTCCCGGTGTCACCACGGCCTCGACTTCAAATCATGGAATGACCATTCGCCAGTGCTAATTTCAATGCAGACGAGCAGTACGCTAGTTTTAACGAGCAGACTGAGAGGAAGATTATAGCGGAGATAAGAGGGGAAGGGGTCTGGGGCCGGTTGACCGCTGTAATGGTGGCCATAGCCTGAATTCGACAATGGTGGTGTGCCATGCTCTCTCTTCTCTCCTCCTGCGCTTCGCTTTTTGTCAGGAACTGTTTCGTCGGTTCCCCTTCCTCTTCGTAAGGTAGAGCCTATCATTCCTGCTTTCCGGAGTGACAAAGGCGGTTCTTGGGTGGCGTGAAGTACATAGACACAATACGAATCACGCCAGTTGGACAGGCGAAGGAACGATCATCGAGCACATGTTCATACGATTCCAATAAACGTATCGACGTGGATGGTACGTCTATTCCGCGACATCCTGTCTTCGAGCCATCTGATACGAGACTAAAGATAGACAGGTACAGTTGCATCGAAGCTACGGCGTGTATCTTTGGTAAGTAATATACGATGTTCTTTCAACTGCTAGGACTAACCTATCATCTGAGGCGAGAAACATCCATGCTAAGGCGGCTTTGAGTAATCTCCCGGGTAACTACTGCCTAAGACCCCTAGCATAAATATCCTTCTGAGCATGGTGCTGAGGCTAGGTCGGGCGGAGTTGATGCTTCATCACTCAGCTTTTGCAGTCTATTTCGCCCGCCAACGACGGCTGCTCCTTTGTACAATCAGAGACAAATTATTGTCGCTTAATCCAAACTTTCTGGACGGAGCCATTCCGATATGTACGGACGTTTTCGCTGCTCGTTGCATTCATGAATTCAGTTGATGATATCCCCGTCCTTATAACTAATTCCGCACTTGGAAATTACGCGCCCGCTCGTATCGCCACATCTGAGAAAAGATCAAAAGATGGTTTTTCCTGCTGGGAATGTCTATATGGACGCGACGCGTTTCACTGAGCAACATTAGCCACCCCAGCTCAGCTGCGTCAGGACTAAGTCAGGGCATGTATAAACCCTGGACGCGGCTGTAGGTATTCCCGCTCCAGTAAGGGCGATCTCTCCCGTTAGTTTTGACCGTGGACGCCCTGCATTAACCCACACCCTCAGCTCAACCACGAGCCCAGGTTCTACCCTCACTTTCGTGCATCATACCGTTACTGGGCGGCGTTACCCCAGGGGTCGTACGTAAACTTATGTCAATCACGTGAAACGACGCCTTTTCCTGCGTTCGAGCAGTTCTTCTGGACTACCAGATGGTAGGCATGTTTATCATGTCTCTTGCCATTCATATGGATTCTGACCACCATATCTACCCCGAATCCGAGTTCCTCGCACCATTATTGCCGGTGCTCTACTTGCACGGGCTTCTTGGGGAGGTGAGAGTGCTTCAAATTGAAACGCTCTCGCCCTTCCCGGCGGCTGGTTGGCACAATGACTCGTGAACGATGTTGGATTGACGCCATTGCTATCAGTGGCTATCCTCGACGAATAGAATCCTAAACTGCCTTGCCAAGCCTTTCGGCCATATTATATACACGCAGGTTATTAAATTCCAGTCCTTCACGAATTTTGAGATGGATCTGTTTAGAAAATGATTGAAACATTCCGCCAGTGTAATTCGACCCGAATCGAATCTTATGTCCATAATATGATAGTATCTGATAAGTACTATTAGATGGTGATAGGCAAAAGGCTTGCGAGAGGCCCGACCAGCTGCGCGTCTGACGACATGCCCTGGTCTCCGAAGAGAAACTTGGCGAGTCCTGCTGATTGCGAAATTGCTTCCCTGGCCTATCTAGGACAGGTTATTCCAAATCCAATCGTCATCACTTACGCAACGAAGGCTGTGACCGGTGAGATTAACCCGCTCGCATTTCCGGTTGGTAGCTATTATAACAGTTACACCCTAACATCTTATAAAAACAGTCAGATATACTATTCACGATGTCACTCCTCCTGCATCCATCGACCTAAGGGTTCGATAAGTTCTTAGCCATAATGTATCCTAATAAGGCACTTCTAGCATCTATGTTGTTGTTACGATTTTACTCGCTTCACGTGACTTTCACCCACTGGTATGTGAATATCGCCTATTCTTATCGTAGAGTTTCAGAGCTTACTCTTCTTTTGCGACTGGAGCGCTCATTGGACTTGAAGCCACCCACCGCCGCTCGCCATAGATCGAAATAACGAATCGACTCCATCGCTATGCTACCTGCAAGCTTCAGAAGTCGGAGATGAGGACCTACCCAATTGCCAACAGTATAATTCCAGGCACTATCCTCTTTTCATCGATAGTAACGAGCGGACTTACCAGGGGTCGTAAGCTCTAGTTTCTCCGCTTACCGCTGAATTCTCTCTCCATGCTCTAGCACCAGATTTATTCGTCGAATTGCCGGATTCGAGATAATATCCAGCAAAGGTGAGGCCTTGTCTCGGGCTCTCGCGTATCAAATACTGCCCTTTAATCACCTGGCGAGATGTTATGATGTCCCCACCTCCATCCCCGGACCCCTATGTTCGGAGCGCTCCCGTCAAGTGGGCTCGAGATAAGATTCAGAGATAACCGAGCAGGCTAGGTGTATCTCGAAGTTCGAACATGCCATCGAAAGGGTTCCCCAAGGGTCCTCAAGCCTCTATAAGGTTTCTTTGCACCCGCAGCCAGGCTGATAATGATGGGGGGTATGATGATCTCTGGACCACGAGACTGCTGTCCTCCATCGTTCCTTTCAATACTCTGCGTGAGAACTCGGAGCCGCAAGTGGGTCACTCATGGTCATCTAAATTTAAGTACTGGTATGACGATTCAGTTAGCTGACTGCTATGTTTAAAACTAGGCCTCTATTGGCAGATGTTCACAGGAAATTAGATAGATATCCCGTTCTTCGATCGTATGGTCTCTCAAAATTTGTCTTCTCTCCCTGCGGACTTAATGAAAAGACTCCGTTGTCAAGTTTAAAGTTCCCCCGTGTGTATATGTTCTGCGATCAACCTTGTATTTTAATTTCGGGTTTCTGTCTATGATCATCGATGGGTCGTGGAGTACACTTGAGGAAGTCGCATGTTTCGTGAAGCACTGGCGTGTAGGCTTTCCTTTCTTAATTATGGGATCTCTACAGGGCACTGATTTAGAAGTTGCTTACATAACAGATTCAGGAAACCTGCAGGAAACATCAGCAAAGCTTGTATGCCAATCACGACGTCCCTAAGCAAGTACCCTACATCCCTATTGGCACTGCTGTCCCTACCGCACTATCATGCAGGGTGGCCTTTGAAGCACTTTGTGTCAAATCGTCCATTGCCTCGAAAACTTTTGTTGTCAACGTATCGTTTAATCTGAGGACTCCATAAGTTGTTTGTGCACTCGTAAGTTATTACTGAAATTCTATAACACCGTTGATAGTCCAGATTTCAACATCCCAGACCGTAGCTTAACGCCGCTGCACCGCCGAATACCATAAGTGACTGGCCCCATGGAGGTTTGCCTGGAGTGTGTAGCTGTAAAGGATACACGCCTGATCGAGGCATCTGTCAATCATTCCAACAGGTGATAGTATATACGCCCCATCACATGTGGTAGAGATTTTTGAGCACGAAATCAGATATCGAGCAACGTTGATTAGAATGTCTTTAGGACGGCGCGAGAATGACACTTAAAATCCTCCTACGCTAAACTCTGGTCCGGAAGGAATAACTAGCTAGGGCTAGAACTTGAAGCGCTTGAAGCGGCTCGAGTTTACGCAATTCTGCTTCTGGAAAGTCGAGAGTCGCCTGTATTATTTGCGTAATCTACTCGGGGGAGGTTCTCGTCAATACAACAATTCGGCTCTTAAATCATACCGAATTTGGCGCTGTTGATGGACAGACTTGGTCGAGAAGACAACCCATGCTTCACGCCTGAATACTCCTCCTTGACGTCGATATGAATAGGACAAGACATCAAACACGCCGATCGGTTCAGTCAATCAAAATATAAATTTCTTATCAATTCATGTGGTAGCTAATCAGAATTCATGCTTTATACAGGTTGTGTTTCTTGTGCCATTCCTCGATAGAATCTGGGCCATAATCTTTATATACTTTCTTCTGACCCTCTGGCAGACGAACGTAGTCCGGTTTTGAATTCGACTTCGCAATTACCTACAAAGTAAGATTGTTAGAGCTCGACAAAGTAAGAGATTGATGCATCGTTTCTCACCATCTCTGTCGGGGGCTCCAATTCGGGAGAATCGATGACAGATGCAAATGGATGGATTAACTCCGGCCTAGTGAATCACCGCATGAGCATAGATGGAGTAACGCATTATAACATGTATACTTACCAGGTTTCATCATATAGCCAGAGCATGCTTGAGCACTCGGAACAAAAGCTCCTCTCGGATGTAGCAATGTGCTGCTTAGGTGTGTCTCTATCCATGACTGCTTTGTACACACTGAGCATAAGGGCGTCAATAAGAGGTAGGTATGGTCACTATCTCCCCCGAGATCGAATGAGACTCACCTGATATGTTCTTTGCCTTCGATCTTTAGAGTATCACTATGTGCCCCAAGATTGATGGAGCCTCCTGTACCGCCAACTTTACGGCATATCGAACATACGCAGAGCTGCAACGCGAACAATGAATGAGTATGTTGATTCCACTAGACATCGCACTGAACCTACTTGGTAAGGTACTGGAGTGCTTGACTGGACGCTGAATTTCACAGCACCGCAATGACAGCTTCCTTTAAGTTCGACGGGCATCGCGATATTGTGGGATATACTGAAACGCTGCGCTCGACCTCTTCTGCGACTTATAAATCCCAATGGACCAGGTGACCTCAGAGTCGACGTCAGGCCGCCCACATGACACGCAACGTGCGGGAAATTCAAACAGAAACGGTCTTCCAAAGTCATGAGCGTTTCAGCCAGTGTAGAAGACGAAGTGCGTGCTCATCGTGACGATTATATTGAGATATGAAAACATTCAGTTCTGGATGTTCACGGTGTTGGAAGTTAGAATGTTGACTGTTGGTTGAGTGTCTGCTTGAGCGTTGCACCCGTGAGCAAGCGGCTTTCGGCATCGTCGGAGGCACAGACGGCATCGGCGATACCGATTACCTCCGAGAACCTATATAAAGGCCCCCTCCCACGCAAGCTCTTTCTTCAGAAGGCTTGCCACGCTGGTCGTTACGCTCATTTTCTACCGCCGACACAGTGCCTTAGACTCTTCGGAGTCTTTCGTCTTCGAGAACAGGAACCAGAACTAGGAAATGTCTCGGTGCATAACCCATGTCGAGGCATGTCGATTTAAAGCTGGCACATCCCCCCATCTCGGGGGCAGCTTTTAGGTTTTTACCAGGTGGGCCTCCGTTTTCTTCCTTTAGTCGTTTATTAGTGTCGGTCGATGATTTCAAAAGTATGAACTGATTTTAATGAGTCCGACTCGTCTTTGGACGGGAATGGCGATAATTTTCTTACTGAGACCCTTTGATTTGTCTTCGATATGCCCGACTATTTGCTAACCGAATGATTCATAGGTTTTATCCCCTAGGTATCTCTACAACATGTATAATACCATCATATCCAAATTATTACATAGTCTTTGCCGCCTCTGGCTGTTCTATTACTTGTCGTGAGTTGACCAACAAAGTGTATCGTGATCACTGGGATCATCTTGAATTCCATCATACACTTTTTCTGTTCTTTCATGTAAAGGATTACCATTAAAAGTACTCGTTCAGATGGTGTTGGCATGTTGTGAATGCATGGCCTATTCTGGTTGATATAAAGTCCACGGAGCATTTCTCTGATCGCCCTGCATAGTACGCGAACCATAGTTGTAGAATCGAAAGGCTTCGTAAGCGGCGGATGTGCATTCGATTGAGTACCTCGAGGGACTGCGAGTTGTAACTTTGTTAACCAAACTGTTGCGGCTACATGGCTGCTCAGTGTGAAATTGCGTGTCGTGTTGTAAAACAGCTACACTTCGATGATCAGCCCATGGATCTCATTTGACAATATTATAGGCTAGGCTATGTTTCGTCTGGCATCTTAACGACAATTATAATTCATACATTTGCAGGCAATGAAGTATATTGATGAAGAGTTTGTAGCCTTACTGGTATGGCAGCAACCCTTTATTCGAGCTGTGCAAGCCCTGCCGCGGACTTATAGAGTATTTTCACTGAGTATGGAGATCGGTTTCTGATATATAAATAAGTGCTGGAAGTTATTATTTTATGCCTTCGATGCAACGCGATTTGGTGTTTTTGGAATATTTGTAACTCGTAAGTTATTCATGAACATAGTAATATGTATGTCTATAGCCTACATATAGGTTGTCGAGTAATAGAATGTGTCAATGTAATAGAGAGAGGGAGAAGGATGATGGTAGTGCTACAGTGCATGATACTTAACTTCCGGAATTTCCTAACGATACAAGGTTTACAGAGAGAAGAGGAATAAAACCATAGATACGAAGAACATAGATCAGATCAACTGAGAGAGAAGAAGGAAATAACACCGCTAGATTGTGGAGGACACGCTTGGCCAGCTGTCCTCTGCGATAATTGATTTCGAATCCTCATGAGATCGTCCCAAAGCAGAGTCGGCACTTGCGCACCCGTCCGAACAAAGACTCGGATATGGTCCAGCCATTTCTTTAGAAGCTGGCAGCGCCCTGATTCATCCTGGCCTTCGAATGAGTTCGGAGCTAGGCCGTCGATGCCTTCTGGGAATGCTACGACCGCCTGCGCAAGCCAATAGAAGGGAAGCACATCACAGATAAACGGAGGCTCTGCTCCTGTATTTTCAAATCGTGTCGCCTCAGGACTGCTCGTCCACAGGCTTAGCCAATTGTGGAGGGCGAACTGCACTGTATACATGTCGTCTTTCTGATTTCCTTGGCTGCTGGGTGCGAGCAGGTTTGGTGAGTGTGCCAAGAAGAGCCCATCGGGTGACGCGGTTACTGTTCGAGGTGCATAAATATTGCGTAAGATGGTGTGGATTAGGATAAAGTAGGAGAACGAGTTGAGAGGCAGGGAGTCTGTACAAGGGCGGGTATCAGTAAGCGCATCTAATGCGATCTGCATGTTCACTCCAGCAGTGCGCGGCGGACCAGTCCCAT
>JASFDH010001805.1:0-13169 GCA_036937195.1 Nidularia pulvinata
CTGATTATTCTAAACAGTTTAAACGAGCAGATGGCATTTATCCTTGTGACTGTTCAATTAGAAGAGGTAGTTTAAACAAGGTTCAATGGCAACAATTTTAATATGGAGATTAATCAACTACTTACCCTAGGGAGTTTCAACAGGCTCCTCATAACATCAACAGATTAATCATGGGACGAATTAAGCAAGTACTGACCCTCCCAATGCAGTAATGGATTAATTATAATACGGTTCAAACACAGGACAGTTTAAACAAGTAATTAGTATTTCAGTTTGCAGATATGTATACAGTTTATGTTCTGTTTAAACACTACGTACAATTAAACAAATATAGTACAGTTTAAACAAGTAATTTATATTTTGGTTTGCAGATACACATACAGTTTGTTTTTGGTTTAAACACATGTATGATTAAACAGTATGCACAATGAGACGGGCTGAAGATTAAGCACAAACGATACAGATTTTTCATCCTGGGGCTACAATGGTGACATTTTCATTGTCTATACTAAAACTGATTGCAACAGACAGGCCAGCAGATCATTGAACATTGACATACTGCTATGCCAACTGTTGGAATAATTTATAACATGTATAATGAGCATATAACACTGCTGCAGTTGAAATGCTTTCAGAAATATCCAATAATCCTTTGATATGTCCAGTGGTTTGTAACACTCATGTTTTACTCATATAATACTTATAATCTCCTCAATCCTATTACCTATTTCAGATCAGACTATATTTCATATACTGATGTTTCATGGGCCTCTTTATCAAAGCCTGCCTGTAGTTTGTGCATTGAGAAGACTTTGTCAGGTTGCAAAGCTATGTTTAGAGATGAGAAATCCACCATGATCTCAGTGGTTTGTTCCTGGAACATAAATAACCCTATGCCAATACCTGTAAATTTATACATGTAGATTATTATATCTACTGGGGGTATATGCAAAATTACAAAGCACTTGAATATCATATGCCTGGTGTATGATATGACATGTGATTTTCAATAGTATTCCACTAGTGCTCTGTAAGCTGCCAATAAGTAACCCAGTTCTGGGTCAGGCACAGCACCACATAATAGGGGAGCTCAAAGTTGACTGTAGATGGTCTACAGCTACCATTGATCAATCTGTGGATCAATTGTTGCTGATGAGATTTCAAAGCTTGAAACTTACACAATGGAGCCTGTCACACTTCCTGCATCAAAGTATTAGCATATATTAAATCCTCTCTCCATGCAGTTCTTCCCTACTACTGTGAACATGTCAGAAATATATATCTGCTTCATATGCTCCGGACTCCCCTCTTTTGGCACAAGATGCAAGCTCCTGTAGAACCACCAAAAACTTTTTGATGTTCTTGTGCTTTCCCATCTCAGCCACAAGCTTTCAAGTGAATTCCAGGGAATTGGAGGGATAGTTGGCTTAGACTTGTCTTTGGCCACTGAAAGGAGTGGAAGGAGATTAATATTAATGAGGGATGCAGAAGAATATGAGAAATATGATGCAGTTGGTCACATTTGGTCACAGGAATTCTGACAAGGATGTTCACACAGAGTCTTGATTTCCACAATTTTTCAACTTTCATAGATGGTCTACAGATCTACAGCTATGTCTATGGCCAACTTTGAGCTCCCCTAATGTACTGGGGCCTCCAGAGAACCAAATTTGGCTGCCCTCTATATCACATGACACTTGAACTTGATTACACAAGTATAGGTAATAGGTGATGTGGCCAACCCCAGACTCCAAACTAATACTTAGATAATTTCTCTGAAGTCAAGTCAATACTTGACAACTTTAAACACTCCCCTCTGACTGGCAAAACCTGTAAATTTACTTTTGTTTGGCCAGGCCATTGACACATCCCACAACACATTGCATCTGTCAATATTCTCCTATTCTTAGCATACCATGGCATGTCAACTCTAAAATACACTGCTCTTACACTATCCCAGCTTTGAAATAAGGTGAAGGAGGTCTTTAAGATAACACCCTGTCATTATCAAGCATAAGATGCAATTATAGTGTTAGAAAGAATGGACTGTATCACCATAGCTCAGACAGGATCTAGAGCTGCCTCATATAAGCTGGTACAGAAATTAGTCAGGACACAAGGATCATAAGATCCACTGCTGAAGACACTGTTGATAATGCAAGGGAGGGTAAGCCCATTTTCTCAGATGGCTGTTAGTATGCTTTTGATAGGATTTGCTAAAAGCATAGTGGCTTAAATGGAAATCTATGTTGTACTGGTGTTTTTATTACACAAGGTAATGCAACATCATGCACAATACATCTGGCATGTTGTTGGACCATTTTCTTTGCAGAAAATGCAGAGTGTATGTTATAATACAAGAATTGGTGGTTTTATGCAGGATTTTGGGCTAGTGTAACAAAATCAAATATCAGGTACTCTGCTTGGACAGGATCCCTGAAAAGTGGACATATAATAATGTCAGGCATGTCTGAGAGATCAAAAAAAGAAGTGAAGAAGACTCCATTAGTGACAAAGGGAAATGTCACTTGATCCTACTTTGCCATGCATTGCATGACCACAAAAAAAAGAATACTGTCTGCACAGGTGTCTTTGATCACAAGCAGACAGTGAAAAGGAAATGTAATCTGTAAGGTAGAAATGATAATAAAATCACTTTACTGTCCTACAGACTACTTTCTACCTCTCAAGTTTGTTGGGGGCAAGTCTGAAAAGAGATAGTATTTGAAAATTCGATACAAAATGTTCAAGATAAAGTAAAATGATGTCTGACACTATGCTAGCTAGATACAGTGAATGGTCTTCCTTTTCACTTACCTAGCTACAACTCTTCAAGATGGTCTTCCTGTCTCTAGAGCTTGCAAGTTCACTTCATTCTAAGTGTAGATAGGTCACTTTTCAAATATAAGTCTCTTAAATCTACAAGGGTGAGCTTCCTTCCCTTGTAAATACTAATAGTCTCTCTAATCTTTAACTAGGGATGGTCTTCTTTTCCCTCTTTAACTCCCCAAGGTACAGTGGTCTTCCTTCTTCCTGAAATCGTACTTTTTTCCAGTTAAGCCTAATAAGACTCAAGGACTTAGTCCTGGACCTTGTTCTATGGTACTCAGTTTGTTGTTCTCTTAAGTTATGGTATAAGGTGGTTTTCCCTCTCAAATGGCTAACTCTAGCTAGCACTTCTGAATTTGAAACTGAACCAGAATCTGCTTGGTTCTCTGACTTAGTGTTGCAGGAGCTGATGGGCTCATCACTGCAGACCACATTGTGAGAGAACAGGTGCAAAATCCCTGTTGTCCTTGTCCTTCCTTATCCTTCGGCTTTTATCTCATACTGGATGGCTATTCTTAGCCCATTTCTTGGCCTGGTTTTCAGTTTGCTCATACTTCAGACATTGCTTACTAGCAATCACATGTTTATTCATATTTATTCTCTGGGCAGGTGTCTCACCAGAGTCTTTCACTTCTATTTTGCTCTCAACTTTGGAGCCTGTCTAACATAGATAGCACTTTGTTCTTCTGTGTCTCCCTTACTTATCTTCTTTCTGTGTCTTGTAGGTTTCTTACTGACTTAGTATAGACTTGTGTATTCTATTCAATATTATTTTATTTCCATCTGTTTATGATTGTCTGTTGGTTTTACTTTTGTGTGATGTCTTCCTATGTTTCTTATTCATTGTGTGTGATTGTTAGGGCTCACATCTGAAGCCAAACAAACATCACTGTCACTTCAGTTTGGCTGCACTATAGCTGTTCTCAGTTATGGTTTAGCTGTATCAGTTCTCCCCAGGTTCCGAATGCCAGTGCTATGTTGAGTGCTGCTGTGCTCTGCATTATCCTTTGTTCTAGCTAGCCTGTTCTCTCTAGTACTGTAGACTTCCTTATTGTACTCTGTCCTGTCATAGCTAGCTGATCTCACTAAGTATCATACTTTTATATGTTGATATATGGTATTTCCTTAGTGTTTAGGTGTAGATCCACCTGGGGGGTATCAGGTGCATGGATGATTTTCATGTAGGGACAGGTCACTGCTTGAGCATACATTGCAAGTACTGCAAGTTCAGTTTTAGTTGCTGTGCAATGAAGTTCATTCCATAAATTCTGTTCCATGTGGCTCAATCACATATTTTGTTTCTTTGAGCACACATAGACCAAGAATTTAATAAATTCCTTCAAGCAGAGAAGAAGTACTGCTGCTGCTTCATAGTGTGATTTAAATCAATTATTTGATGTGCCAGGAAATGTAATCTGAGTATCAATATTTTTCATCCACTACCAGTGAAAGACATCATGATGTCCCTTCTTGTCACTTTTGTTGTTAAAAATTGCTCCTGCAAGCTGTGTAGCCTTGATACCTCCTTGAGTAGTCATTTGAAATGCTCTTTCCTGTGCTGGAGTTGCAATATCATCTGGTATAGTTATCTCCTTCAATACTTCAGCACTGCCCCTATTTGCTAGCAATACTGGAGGCTCAAAATTGTTTTTAGACCACCATTGTATCATAGCAGCATATCCTCCTCACACAGTATTCAGATCCTTAGGACAGCCACAGCCAGCCCAGATAAAAAGCTTCATTACTTCATTTTCCTGACCTGAGAGAATCTCATATGCATGTTAGCCCAATTTGATCACCAGTTTTTCCATCATAGCAGCAAGTTGATCACTTTTTTGTTCCTCTGGCAGGTCACCCCATTTTTTCTTTCCTCCATTGTTTTTAATGAGCTGTTCTTTGGCTAAAGGAAATGAGGAAGCAACTCTTCATTTGTATGATCTAAAATTTCCTGTTCACCCAGAATCTGATAATTGGCTTCCATTTTCTTTTTTTCCATTAAGCAAGCATCTTTCTTCTCTTTTTGCACTGTGATCAGAGTGCATTCCAGCTAGCTTCACAAGAATTTCTACCACCTAAAGAAAATTCCCTGTTCTTTTGCCAAAGGCACTGCAGTTGTAAATATCCACAATGTTGTCTAGAAGCTTATCCCAGTCTTGCATAGATTCTTCACTACTACCATCAAGTGAAGACTCAATGCCTAGAAATGAGTGACATAGTTTTTATTTCCTGTAGGATCACTGTAGTTCTCAGCTTTAAGATTTACATGCCATGAATATAATTCATACTACAATGAGAGGTTCCATCATCACTGAAGAGATATATACAAGGATACTTTCTCATTCTCAGTGTTTTGCATCTCATATCCTAATTGTATTTGTGCTGCAAATAGCCTTCAACAATAATCCAGGAAAAAGTAGTTCTATGGATGTTTCCATTTATGGTGATCCCAGCATTCTCCAGAACTGCACAGATAACTTGACCAACATAGTCCCTTCCACATCCAGCTTTCACAAGTAGATGAACCAGATTATAAGTTGACTCTGTATATACTCCCTTGTAAAGTAAATGATGAACATACTTCTGCTTTATACCCTGCTCCTTGGCTTTTGCAACTGCATGTTCATGCTGTGAAGTAGCACAATGACAACATTTGTTGAGCTTTGCTACTAATGCCTGGGATACTTTTAGTTTCATACCAGAAAGATGTAGCTTATTTCTATAGTTCTTCATATCAGCTTTGGAGCACTCCAAGCATTGTGACAGTTCACTTCTGAGACTAGTGTTCTCTTTTTCCAGCTGAAAGAGTGAGCTTACAGCTTTTGAAGCATTTCTTGATACTTCTTTTATTGCTTTAGATTTGTTGAAATCTGCAGCTCACAAAAGAGTGATCTGTTCATCCAAAATATCCTTGCAAGTCTGGCCATGCTGATGTGCTTGCCTTTCTACACATAGCTTCTTGTAGAGTTCTTTTGAATGCAGTCTAGACTCCCTAAACTCAGAGGACATTTTTGCTGTAGATGTTAGTGCCTTTCCAGCCTAGTAGATAATGCTAAGCATGCTGTAGTCTTTGTTTCTAGTCCCAGTTCTAATCCTAGAACCTTTTGTTGAGCATCAGATACAGTACATTCCAGCTTCAATTTTTCTTGTTGGGTTCCACATAGGGCAGATTCCAGTTCCAGATTTTTATGTTGGGCTTCATATAGAGCAGATTCCAGTTCCAGATTTTTCTGCTGGGCTTTACATAGGGCAGATTGTAGCTCCAGTATTTTATTCTGTGCTTCACATAAAGCAGACTCCAGTTTTAAATTTACTTGCTGACCTTCAGGCAGTCTCTTCTCAGATTCATCAGGGAGTTTTTGTAAAGAAGTCTGAGAACTGTCTCTAGTCTGAGCCAGTTGGTTTCTCCTGTTAATAGATTGTCAGACACACAAACAATACACTCAATAGTGCAATGTTGAGGTTGTCTAATCACTCAGAGAGGGAAGAGGATAGGGGTGTGGAGATGAGCACTGTATTGCTAATTGAGAAACAACCAGCTCAAGACTGGGGTTCAGAGTACAAATAATTTAACTAAATACTACTTAACTCATATACTATGCATGTAAGTAATGTGTCATGTACATGTATATCATGCATGCAAGTAACAATTGATCATAAAAAGAAGTAAGCCTTGTGCTATCCTCATGGGTGCAGTTGCCTCATGGTATCCATGCAGTTGTCCATGTGTTATCCTCAAGATTAGATGTCTCTGTGATAAGTCCAAAAGATAAGATAATGATAATCACCAAAAGAAAAGGCAATTCATGACATAGATACTTTTGAATGTCTGAGCATCTTATTCCCCTGGTATCACTTTCGGATTAGCTGAGATGAATTTCAAATAGCCAAGATTGCTTGATCAATAACATCAGATGGACTCAAAGTGCATTTATATGTCATATTTACCTCCTTAGCAGCAAATTTACAGCTTTATAGAGATATTTGGTGTAATACAGTTGGAAGAGATGAAGCAGGGGCAGGTATAAAGTGGGGGGTAAGAGCAAGAGCAAGAGTCAACATGAGGCAGCCATGATTGAACTAGCAGACAGCCATAACACACCTATACTTTAAGTTACCAGTGGCAGTGCCACCAAAATTGGCAGCTAAATGGCAGGACAAACATAAAGCTTTTATAACTTTTCATCCAGGCATTATTTTGTTTTGCTTCAGTGGGGAAAATTTATTGTTGCATCCAGGACAACAATAATTTCAGGTCAGATTCTCTTTTTCCCACTGTAAGTGTGAGAAAACATGTATTAACATCCATTATTTCACTCTTCTGGGTCGAAAAAAAAAATTCTGAGCTGAAATTATGATTCTCCCAGTTGCAATGATCATTTTTCCCCGCTGAAACAAAGCAAAATATTGGCCAGGTGAAAAGATATGAAGGATACATATTTTACCTGCCATTTGGCCCAGAATTGGCAGGTGTTAATGTGTTCTCATGTATACAGGTCAAAAAAAAAAAAAAAGCTTCACTAAATTTATTCTAATATTTAATACAATTATTTTTCTCCCTCAAAGCAAATTACAGTCTTTTCTAGATGAAAAGTTACAAGAGATATATAGTCTACCTGCCATTTTAGCTGTATTTGACAGGTGTTTTAGTGGTTTTCACCAAAACACATGGTCCCATGATATTTATCTTTAAACTAGTGATACTACACAAAATTTATATCATAATTAAGTATTCTAGATGAGAAAATATGGCCATTGTCATGTTGTGCAGTGTTCTAGAGGGGTGGGTCACTAGTTTGAGGTGTGTGACCATGTCATGCTGCATCTGATTGTGTATTACACTTGGCATGGATTGCTCATCCCCAATAATAGTCATCACTACAGTTGTCAATGACCACTGTAGGTACTATTCATCTGATTTCACAGTGACCTCTTATCTTTGTTTTTGCATCTTCTCAATAACAGTAAACAACATTGATCACACAGTTCATAGTCCATATCTTTATGAAGAAAATGTTACATCCATGATCTCTTCCAACATCTTCTGACACTCTCTGACTCTATGATATGATTTCCTGTTATGTGTCTGACATTTCTGCCTGTCTCCATTCATTGCTAAACACCAAACTATTGTTTTTATTATTTGATGCTCATGATATATTTCTCTTTATTATCCTCATATCCATAGTATTGCTACTTCTGCTTTTATGAATTAGCATTACTTGTATTTAAGTAGTTCACTTCTGTACTCTAGTCCTCAATTCAAATATCAACTATGATCATCCCAATTCTCTTGAATTCACTTCCAACTCTCAGACCCCTTCCCACCTGCCTTCTGGTTGACTTACTTCAACTAGTCTTATCTTGCCCTCAACACTAGACTTGACTCTAGTTGTCAATATCTTATTTACCTCTGACACATTTCTGACACTGGTAATTATCTTCTGCTGTGTGAACCATTTGACTAAGTTAGGACCCACAAGAACTGGAAGAGTGCAGCACATAAGCTGAAGCTAACAGTCCTTAACTTTATGTTACAATCAGAATTCCTTCCAACAATACTTCTGAAATTCTTCCAACATAGTGCTATCATTACCTATGATCTCTAGTCCCTAGTCTTCCTTTGGAATCTGGATCTGATAGAAAAAGATGTTACAATGTTTGTATTCTTTCAAGGTTGAGCTCATTTGGGTATGTGATATGGAAAGCCAACTGCATTTAATGATTTAACACATTCTACCCTTGCTTCAGTCAAGAAAAGTTCTCTTGCACAGATATTCTTTGTGACAGTACATGTATATACTGTATTTTCTACTAATTCTAAAATAGCCAGCAATCTTTCCTTTCAGAATTGATATGTGGGAGATGCTATGTGTATATGTGTTGCATTGATTGTTAGTGTTTGAGAGCAAGTGCCAATAGATGTTCCAAAGCTATACTACCCTCAGTACATATTAGGTGATATTCAGTTTTATTGGAGGTAACTAGCTAATGCAACAGATAAAAATAATGAGTACACAACCAAGTATACAGAACATAGGCTCACCCTCTGAGATCTTGTCTTCATGCTGGCTGACAGCTCTACAATTATTTCACTGTTATAAGTAGTCATTTATATCCTACAAGCTATTGAAATATATTAACTGTTTTATAGAAATATGTTCTAGATAACCTATATGAGAGGCAGTGCATTAATAACTTGAATCCTTCTTGCATTCACCTGGGCTGTCTTTCAATCATGGGGGCTTAATGTTATAATCTGAACAATGCAAGGTGGTTATGCATTTTGATGAAAATTGCAATAAACTTATGCTCAAGATGTTGTTCTCAGTAATTATGCATTACTGAGTTTCAAGCAAGTATTATCATTTGCACAAAATCATATATCCCATGGTGTCTGTATTTATTATTGAGATGATAGCAATGGCCACCATTTTAGACACTTCCCTCCAGAATGTATTTGGTAAGTTACTTATAGATTTATTCGATAATGAGTCAATTTATGCAGTGGATGAAGTCTCCTCTGAAGTAATACCACACTTGGTTACTCTGCAAGTGGCTAAATTCCTTCTTTTGTATTCACAATTTGGATTCCTGCTATTTTCATGGAAGTGGTGGTATTTGGATTGACACTACATGCAGTATTTATATATGTAGCTGAATAGTGCCCTGAACTTGCCCACCACTTATTTCTCACCTTGGTGTTAATAAGAGATAGCACCTTGTTCATTTATTTAAGTCTGAATTTCTATTTTCAGATTTCTATGCCCAAATCCAATACCAATCTTTTGATAGTGCCTTCATTGCTTACATTCTTAGTGTTGTTGTATGGAGAGCATTCCCAGCATGTAGTTGCTGAGTCACATAGGACTATTTAATCATGAATGTTTCTTCACAGGATCTAGACAGACAAATGGCAGTGGCCATTTCAGGTGTTGCTGCCTGTGTCCTTGGCCTATGGCTCATGCTTAACCTGCATGAGGTGTACTACATGCCTTTCATGGATGAGTATAATCATACCAGAGGACATCTGTCTGGCTCTCTTGAGTTTCAAAGGGATGGACTCACCGTGGTGTCAGTAGACAAGGAGGAAAAGAATGTGGCCTGATGCATATTAAAGTTCATATACATCATTAAATAATTGCAGAAATATGTATGGTCTCTGATTCTATTTGTCCCATATTTCCTTCTTCATATTCTACAAAGGATTATGATTACATACTCTCAGTGACATTTATCTCACTAATTGATGTTGAGCTAGACCAATACCTGGCAGCTGAAGAGTTCTCAGTCAGAGCATTCAAACAGCATGCTATAGTGGGAAGGAAGTTAGTCAGCACCTATCAAGTCATGTGGTTGAAAAGGAAATGGTATCTGTAGGGTAGATATGACAATAAAACCGTTTTTGCTGCCCTACAGACTGGTCACTACCTCTCAAGTTTGTTGGGGGCAAGTCTGAAATGAGATAATATTTGGAAATGCAATACAAAATATTCAAGATAAAGTAAAAAGATGTCTGACACTATGCTAGCTAGATACAGTGAATGGTCATCCTTTTCACTTATCTAGCTATAACTCTTAGAGATGGTCTTCCTGTCTCTAGAGCTGGCAAGGCCACTTTGTTCTAAGTGTAGATAGGTCTCTGTTCAAATATAAATCTCTTAAATCCAGAAGGGTGGTCTTCCTTCCCTTGTAAATTTTAATAATCTCTGTAATCTTTAGCTAGGGATGGTCTTCCTTTCCCTCTTTAACTCCCTAAGGTACAGTGGTCTTCCTTCTGTCCTTAGGTGAGGATCCCAGGAGATGGTCTTCCTTTCTCCTAAAATCGCACTTTTTGCCAATTAAGCCTAAAGGGATAGTCTTCCTTTCCCTCTGGCTTCTCATATCGCAAATAATACTCAAGGACTTAGTCCTGGACTTTGTTATATGATATTCAGTTTGTTGTTCTCTTAGATTAAGGTATAGGGTGGTTCTTTCTCTCAAAATACTAAATCTAGCTAGCACTTCTAAATTCAAAACCAAACTGGAATCTGCTCAATTCTCTGACTTAGTGCTACAGGAGCTGATGGGCTTGTCACTGCAGACTGTGTCATGAGAGAACAGGGGCAAAATCCCTGTTACCCTTGTCCTTCCTTATCCTTGGGCTTTTATCTCATACTGGATGGCTATTCTTAGCCCATTTCTTGTTCTGGTTTTCAGTTTGCTTGTATTTCGGACATTGCTTGCTAGCAATCACATGTTTATTCATATTTATACTCCTGGCAGGTGTCTCACTGGAGTCTTTCTCTTCTATTTCGCTCTCTTCTTTGGAGCCTGTCTGACATAGATAGTACTTCGCTCTTCTGTGTCTCCCTTACTTATCTTCTTTCTGTGTCTTGTAGGTTTCTTACTGACTTAGTATAGACTTGTGTATTCTATTCAATATTATTTTATTTCTATCTGTCTATGATCATCTGTCAGTTTTACTTTTGTGTGACGATCTCCTATGTTTCTTATTCTTACATTGTGTGTTATTGTTAGGGCTCACATCTGCAGCCAAATAAACACCACTGTCACTTCGGTTCTGCTGTGCTATAGCTATTTTCGGTTACAGCTTAGCAGTATTGGTTCCCCTGGGTTCCAAATGCCAGTGCTATATTCAGTGCAGCTACACTCTGTGTTATCCTTTGTTCTAGCTAGCCCATTATTTCCAGTACTTAGAACTTTATTACTGTACTCTGTTTTGTTGTAGCTAGGTGTTCTCACCAAATATCTTACATTTAGATGCTGATATGTAGTATTTCCTTAGTGTTTAAGTGTAGATCCACCTAGGGCATATCATGGTCAATGTAGATGGACGGATGCTTGTTGACTGCATACTATTATGAGATAATGTTTTCCCTCAAGTTTCTTGAATTGTTTAAAATTATCCCAGAGGAATGCACAGTAAGTAAATTTGTGCACTTGATTCAACTGGTGTGGTGATAATCCTTTTGATATTTGTTGGAAGAATGAACATATTTAAACCAAACTAGGAGCAGGCTCAGCAACATTGAAAAAATATTTAATTAGGCAGTAAACACTAGCAAATCTATGTAGTGAGGAAACTATAAAATCTTTATTTTGAAAATAAATTACAGTGTTGATGTCTCAGGAGAATTGTGATCCATATGTGGAGTGTTCTCAAGTGGCTTTTTTGCTTCTAACTCTCTCAAGATTGATAACTTCCAATCTTTCAAAATCCTTTACATGTGTAGTAAGCAGGAGAAAAAATCTATACTTAGATGGCATTCATGTTCTTGATGCTTTGCAGTGCAAAGATCTCACTATATACAACTGAGGATGATAAGATGTCAAAACCAAAGAATCACAATGTTCTTGTGCTCTATCTTCCCAGTCTTATTGCTATATTCTGTTGGTATTGTAGCAGGTTTGGGCTTGAACTTCATTCAGTATGGCACCTCAGGTATTTTGGTGCTAGAACTCTTCTTCATATCACCTGCTATTGCACAGTTCTTTCACAGAGGGACCAATGACCTTCTCATGATACATTGACATACTGCATGGAGTGAAAAAAAAGAACACATAAACTAATACTATAATAGTGTTAGGCCTTATTACAAACACTGTCTGTGTCTCTGGAGGCTTCCTGAGTGATAGAACAATGTTATTAATTAAACATTCAATTTTTTTTCTGCACAATCCATTCACATCCATGAATGTAGTTTCAAATAACAACTTGACTAAAATACCAAATACAAATGACAGTAAAAAAAAAACATTAAAAAGTGAATGATAAAAAAGACAAAACTTTAAATCTCACAACGAAATTCATGATATTGAATTTGATGAAAGATGTCTGAGCTTCATGTAATGCTGAACAACCTGATGGAAATTTAAAGCAGATGAAAAAAATACAGATCATATAAACATACATCCTAAATCCATTAGGCACAATGTCAAATTAGCATAACATATAAAAATGTCAAAATTACCTGCTAAACATGAAAGATCAGCATTTATGAACTAATGCCAATAGTGACATTGACAACAAAAATATAACTCACCCACTGATGGAGGAAATAACCAATAATTATCATAAATAAAAGATTAAAACAAAAGTATTTTTCTTACCTTCTAAAATAGTTCACAAATAAAAACAAATATCAGCAATGAGTGATCTAGTTTATGAAAAAGGGATTGCTTACTCCCTGTTTCATCAAGTATGAGCAGAGGTAATTCAATGAAGGCTCACACTTACCACCTGTATTGAGTCAGCCAGAGGTAAGCAGTGAAAACCTTTATTATGAACAACAACCACTTACTCTCTATTTTCAGCCAGCAGGAGCCAGGAATAAGCAGTG
>JASFDH010001806.1:0-13168 GCA_036937195.1 Nidularia pulvinata
AACCACTATTTAGGTGACAAACAAGTAAAGAACTACAAGTAAAATACTCAACCTTATATGTAAAATACATAGCTATTGTATACAGAATAAAGAATACGAATGAAGAGTAATACAGAAAGCAGTGTCTGTTCACATACTGATATGATCTGTAATGGTCCAACATCAGCTGGACTTTCAGTGGAGCAGGCATCAAGCTTGTATTTCTGACACCCCCCCCTTATCCTTCTGAGGACAAACTGTCTCTGATGTCATTGAGACTGTGTTGTTTATTTTAACATATGCAATATTTTCTCTGAAGCTTAGGATGATGTGTGTATGATTTATCACATCATTTCTACACATGTAATGGTGGTCCAAATGTATGCCAGACACATCTCATTTCTTTTAACTGCTCTGGCACAAAATGTTTGTAAACAGATGGTCCCATTTGCCTGAGTGCCTATCATATAACTCATTTCAGGGCCTTGGGACAGTATGAAATATATTCATTGATTCTGGTTAACCATTTGAATGATATGGTGCCTTTTCTTTTTTACAAGGTCAAAACATTTCCTTTCATCTGCACAATGCTGTTTGCAGGAGCTGATGATGGAAATTAATAACTTTTAGACTCATTTCATTTATGTAAAAGCTGAAACTTTAGATATATGCATTATAAATCTATAAACACTTATTTTAGGAACTGCAGTGGTTGACAAAAAAATAACATTCAGGATTTGGGTCAGGGAAAGGCATTTGTTTACAAATCTTTTATGCTAGGCCCTACAGAGTGGTTGAAGGAAATGAGATTGGTTGAAAATTTATCAGATCTATGAAATCTGTCTGACAATCATGATGATAATTTATCTATAGTACTTCCTGCAATAAAACATAAGTGTTACATTTCCTCTCAACTTGTCATATACCAAAAACCCAGACTATGCTCCAACACATTTCCAACTTTATTCTGATATTTCTGATACCTGTTTCCCATTCATCTTGTTACTGTTTCTATGCTTGAAAATACCTCAGTCCCTATCAGAACAATACTTCTTTTATGAACATTTCTGATATCATTTCTGAATTTGAACTACAACCTCTGGTACTTATTATGATATCTAGTCCTATTATGACTTTGTCACTACTAGTTACCATTTCTTGATTAGCTATACAACTGACTATCAATGTATTTAAGTAGCTAGTTTCTGTCTTGTATCTGCAATCTGAATATTGACTAAGCTGCAACTTAGTCTCTTGACTACATTCTAAGTCCTCCTTATATTCCAACTTCTGACTCCTTTCAACTTTCCTCCTAGTCAATTTATGTTGACTAGTCCTAGTTCACTCTCAACACTAGACTTAGTCTCTAGCCATTAAACACCCAAGTTGTCTCTGATGACTTTCCAACCTCACAGTACTTCCTTCCAACATGTGAACCACATTGTAAGTCAGAACCCACAAGAACTGGAAGGGCACAGCACAAAAGCTGAAGCCAACAGTTCTATACTCATAGTGTTATGGTTGGAACCTTATCCAATGTTGCTTCTGACTTTTCTGATGTAGTGCTATCATAGCCTATGACCTCTAGTTCCTAATTTACTTTGGGAATGAACCTTCACAGATAATGACAATCACCAAAAAGAAAGGCAAATTCATGATGCAGAATGTGTTGTGTAGATAGTGAAACACATCTGCCAAAGTCTGCCACTGGTGGACAAACCTGGCAGACTGCAAATCCCAGTCACTGCTTGATCACAGAAATCATTTCAAATTCCCTCAAAAAAGGTGTAGCATTCAAAGTTAGCTCTCACTCAAACTACCACCAGCAAAGCACCATTGCACTACTTTTCATCCTTGATCATAATCAAAATCTCCATTATATTATTAACATCCAATTATTGCCTGAAATGCACTCTACTAGAGATATCCTTGCTCAGTCACAGTATTGGATGATGTGGAGTGTGTGCTGATTATTTCTCTGAGGTTTATGGCTATGGTGTATACAAATACTGAACCTATGATGCCCAACAGCAAATTGACATCCAACCTTACAACTTAATAATACAAGATAAGGTACATCCTGCTCCAGGATATGTTTCCTGTGCCTGTACAGATACAGGACTGCATTATCATAATTATTCAAGAATCCAAGCAGACATCTGCATACTTCATGATAGGCTAAAATTCATTCCTATGGCCATGCTTGTGCTGAGTTGAATGAGTAACTGACCAGTTTTGTTATGAATCCTATTGAAAACTTCACATAGCATTCATGTGCATTGAATGTCTTGAACAAGTAGCTGATGAGTCTTGTCAAGAGTCATTTGCATATGCTCAGCTTCTCATAATCATTTACAGATGAGCAAATAGACTATATTGCTGATATGTGTGCTCATGCCTTTGATGGAGGTAAATGTGCAGTGCAAATGATAGCAATGCATTATTAATTTAGTGAAAAAGAGAAATTGGCACAAAATTTTTGCTTGGTGGAGACTGGAGTCTCCACATCAGGTATCAACATGCTCTTGTCAGAATCACAGTTTTGGCAAGCTATTTAAGTGTTGTATTTGATGAATATAATATCATTGTATCAGTAGCATACTGGTTTGCACTAGCCACAGGTCTATTTGACAGGGAATTTAGTATTCTTTCTGGGTTGTGCCTTGTTTTAAAAGCATTTTCTTAGCAAAGCACAAAGAAAACTAGGTTTTGATTAGTTTTTCAAAACACTATTAGAGGAAGTGAAATATTTCCAAATTCATAATGCAAGTATTAAGGAGATAATTCCACTTTCGATTCATTTTTAAGTACACATTACAGTATCCTAGGGCAGTGAAAAAGCTCGAAGCAGATCTTTTCATTGATCAAGTGGGAAATATCTCATTATTGGAATGGAAATGTTGCTCACAATTCTATAATAATAGGAACATGGTTTAGCAACTATAGGTGAAGAAAGGATGAGGCTTTTTAACTTTTCACAGCACATAATATTATTCTGATACCTAAACATAAGTCTCTATGTATCGTCGTATGGGATCCCGTGAGCGCGGAGGGACAGAATATCTGGTGACCACAGGTAATTTCTACCTCGCTATATTGACTCGTGAGGCGAATATTTCTTGAATTTCAAAGTTAAAGGCAAAGATCTTTGTTGCAGTCGATTAAAAGTTCAAAATCTTATCATTGAATTCAATCGTATAATATAGTAAGAGTCACAGGAGATTCCATTAACATGCGATGAATTTTCATTGTTTAATCCCACTCATTTTTGTTAGTATCTCAACAGTGATAGTGTGGGCTCTATGCAACCTTTTGAGTTCGATACACAGAAGTATTATGCATAAACCGAGTAGAATGTAATGGTATAAATGGTATAGAGAAGATGAAGAAGTGGTATAATCCATGATATTACGAAGAGCTTTCATCATTAATCAGTGCTATCTAGCTCCACATTCCTGCCTTCAAGAGCGATCTCAGCCTTGGATGGATCTTTTCGGGACGTAAAATATGTCATGTTGAGCAAAAGGCATCTGTGAAGAGCTTTTCTTGAGCAATTGTCCGAGAATATACAGCTGGGTTACTCACGCAGTCCACTCAGTGAAAACACCAAGAACATACTCGATTGCTGTGAATCGTGGAGTAAAGCCGGAGTTATCATAGTTCTCCGCTGTAATTTTGATGAGAATCGAGTATTGTTCCTCAATAATAGATCTAACTCACGATTGTAATAAGAAAGACTGAACACAGCTGATTGCAAAGCCCCAAATATCCCTCGAATTATCAGAGGAAACCATGCAATTAAAAGCAGCACCAGAGTGGGATGCATTTTTCCTCCTCTCATGGAATTCTTCTTATTCTTCATGGTCGCAAGCAACACGACCAAGAACCCCACATTGCATGCCAAAAAGACACTTTGTCCCGAAGTCCTCGTGATCTTTGCTACTTTCAACCGCATCGCCGTGTCGGAGCTGGTGGGATCACTGAAATTGGCACCAGCTAGGTATGAGCCACCGACAATGATAGCCACATTTGCAAGGACGAGCAAGGAGTGCATGATAACCATGGGCTCCTTGTAATAGAAGAAAACTGCAAGTGGACCCAAGACAATGAATATCAGGATTTTACGGAACGGTGCGCGAGGATCGGTGTTTTTTGTTCGAGGTTCCAGCCATGATTCGTGTGACGGGAGATTGTGCTGGTGCCATGAGACCAGGAAACGGTATGCGCAAAGCACCTGATGAAGCGGAACAATCAATAAAATCTTCTGCAGAGCCTGTAATGCGACATACGAGAGTGAAATAGCCTTCTGCACCCAGAATTAAATACGCGAGGAACACGTTTGTGTTGGAAAACCCTAGAATTCCAAAAGCGATCCCGCAAGCTTGGGATGCAACCCGAATAGTGACGTGGAAGAAGAGGAGGGAATAGCGAGATTTCCATTTGATACGGTGAGTAGTATAGGCTACGAGCATCCATGTAAAAATGAGGACATACTGCAGGAGAAGAGATACGGAAATACCAGTCAGTGAACTGGCCACAAGAGAACCTAGTGGACTTACTCCGATAAGGAAAACAAGTGCTGCCCCGGCTTCCCCAGTGAACTTTGCCATAGAGCTTGAGGGATGATACGAGCGGTGCGAATGCAAGGTTCATGCCATGGGCCTGCCTTTTAAACGCTCTGTCTGCCTGGCATGACAACGATCTGGAGGTTCACTTTTCATCACCGAACAAGCTCCCGAAAACTTCGGACTAAGGGGCGCTGGGCGGCACAGGCCCGCAGTCTTATGCAGTGCTGGGCGAATTGTGCTTTGCACAGTTTTCACTTCGCTTTCTTGAACTTTGGCGACAAAGAACCCTTCTCGACTGCGGAGAAACGAAGTGATATGAGCTGCGGAAACTGCGAGCAACGAAATGCATTGTGCCCTGAGGACAACGTGGAAATACAGGTACACGAATATATCAACAGCATAGCGTGCCATGAGCAAGCCGTGAAACTTTGATTGATGTAGTGGCACGCGCGCCGTGATAGGAAGCAAGCCGACGCTGAACAAAGACTTCATTTGGAAAGTTAGGAGGAAATAGCCGCCGGTGGATGAACATTGGGTAACTACATAACTCTTTGTTCAGCCTCAAAAATTTTCGTCGTTACTCACAATGGAAATAGTTTAAAGAAAAGAAAGGGCCGTAAATACAAAACGACAAATTTAATACTTTTGAACTTCAACTTCGGCCAGTCGGCGGGATATTGGAATGGCTCGCCAACAAAATTCCTCGCAGCAGGGTACAGGAGAAGACAAGAACATAAGCCCATCAGTAGAAATTGATTGATAAATATTCAAATGCTTTACTTTAGAATCTGAGTATAATAAATACATGGCTGGCTGCATCATGGAAGGAAGAAACCACTGGTGCCGGCGAGCAATCACACATTGCCTGGATCGTGAGAATTTCAATCTCGTCTAAGGCCAACGTACTGATGCTCGGAGATGACCGTCGAGTCGCTAGCTTCAGAAATAAACATGACCAAATACCCGTGGGAGGCTACTTGAGACAGGACTCGGCACCGTCGCTGTCGCTTCAGTATTAGTCTCGTCTTCCAAAGCAGATAATGGCAGTGACACACCCTGTCGACCCGTACAAGGAACTTACATTCCTAAAGGTAATAAAATTGTCTAAAGCTTATTCCTTTCTTTTTGATATTCATGAGATTGTCTAGAATCAGCGGCTCAAATTCAGCAGCAATGCACCATTCGCACCTGCCTATGTGACCTCCCAACTCACACTCTCCTCCGATCCTGCGACGCTCTATGCCACCCGCGTCAAAGGCCGACAGATAGTTCTCGAGAACCCTGCGCGCGAGAGTAAGTGGAAGCAGGAACTAGACACGAAGCGTACAAAGGCCAGGGTCGCGAAGGAGAAGAAGAAGCTTGGGATCATTGGCAAACGAGAGGCGAGAGAGAAAGGAGTGTGGAAGCTTGATGAATGCCAGATGAAGTGAGTCTTCCTTCTTTCCATACCTACGGTAACGCCGATGAGATCCCCTATGAATCACATATAGGTTTGACCTTTTCGTACCACTGCACCATCTATGGATGGGGTACATGTCTGAACTCCTCGGTCTTTCCCGACCTACAAGCTCTTTGTCAGTCCCTCCGAACGCTCATTCGATGCCAAGTTCGTCCAGCATGCATCCAAAGCTCTTGAAGGCCGACTTCCATGGTTCCATCATCTCTGGTATAGCACCGGGCCCTTGTTGACCTCTACGACGAAGCTGACTATTTCTTCAAAGCACGCCAAAGTCGTAATCCATGTCTAGTTGGCTTATCTGGTATTGTGATCCATGAGACTGAAAACGCATTCAAGATCATCACTGTCTCCAACAAAGTAAAACGTGTGTCGTCGTTCAACTTCTGTCCTGTTCAAGCCCTACCTAACTTCGCATCTCTTGCATTTCTTACAGTTCTTCCGAAGCAAAACTCCGTGTTCTCTTTCGCGGTACCGCTTTACTCCACTCTTCCGCCGGCAGCTACGTTCACGTCCCTGCCCATTCCCGCTTCCAGTCTCGCTTCCGAAACGAAGATAACAACTGTTCTGGATCACCCGCATATCGAATTCGAATTATATGGGAATCAGTTCCGGTTCAGGTCTGCTGACAGAGCAGGCAGAAAGTTCAAACATAAGGAAACGGTTGAACTGTGATTGTCGCTGGGTGCGATAAACGCGTTCTGCGACTTCCGGCAATCATATTCGCTCTGGCTCGCGTCGCCTGATGCAGCATGATCAGCTCCAGTTTTGGCTGCGGCCGTATGATTCTCGACGCCTTGTACGAGCGTGCCAAGCGCGATTTCCGCTCGCCTGCCACTGTCAGGAATGTGCAACGATTCCATAGAAAGCAGCCCTATTTAAGAGATGGTCAAGACAGTCACAAGTGGTTAGTGTTCGGCTGATGTGGGGGACACTTTTAATGGCTGGCGCTGCTAAAGCAATGCGCTCATGCTTCGTTCTATCCCCATGTTGGACAATTACTACCAAGTCTATCTGAATTTGGAGACTTAATGGTTCTGCCAATTAAATGAACTTCGTTGAATGATGCGATTAGTGACCGAAATACGAATTACATTCGAAACATGTTATTTGTAAGACTATGGCTATCTGGTTTTCGACGATTCTTGGGAGACGCAAACAATGTAGGCACAAATTCTTCAAGCTCGCCAGGGTACTTCAAGAGAATTGAGAATTTTTACGACGATCGGAGAGCGTGGTTTAATGATAGCTTGAAATGGTTCCGGATGTCTTGAATGGATGACAAATAAATTGCAATAAATAAGATCTATGAACTTTCCGGTAGGAGTTATGAATTTGCCGTCTTTGAAAGGGGATGAATCTCGAAAGTTGCGATAAGCGAAGCGCATAAAATCTACATGGAAGCATCTCAGAGGTGCTGGCCTAGAATCAAAGTATTTAGCGATACCAAGTTCATACCGAAATGAAATTGAACCGGATTACCTGAACAGGCTCTACGTACATATGGAGGTGGAATATAAGGTATGTCTGCATTGCTAATGATTTTAAAAATTAATATATAAGAGCTGAATAGAACTGACTGGTGGGCCCGAAAGGATACATGAGCAGAGCCTCTAAGTAGACCGCCTCCATGTATGGCAAGTGCGCACGATCCGAAAATGTAGGCAGACAATCAGTGCCAATCACTCTCTCGATTTCGGCTTGCGCCTTGTGTTGTGCGGATGTATGTATTGTCATAGTCAGAAAAAAACACTTTATTCCTGATCCCTGCTATAGTCTAGGGTCGAAAATTGTTATCATACACGGAGTTTTATATGTGGAGAGCCGATTGACTAACGGTGTCAGAACCACCTGCAAGTAAAACCGCAATTTTAGTCAGAATCTATCTAGAACGCAAGTGAGAGCACCAAAAACCTCCATTTGCAGCCCACTTCACGGCTGACTCGTTCTCTAGGGTTAACTTTATCTCAATCAGTAATCTTGAAACAAGCGATGGCCTCTCAATTCCGGCAGCCTGTTTGACGTATTATTAGGGCTAGTTACAAGAGGTGTGTTAGAAAACACTTAACATTTATTTCTTGGTCCATTGATATGGCACATTCAGGATACCCCCTCCCGTTTTTCTATACTTTGACACCTTTTTCCATGCCGCTCCAGGCACCCACTCCGGCACGTATCACACTTCATTTATGCACTGTAAACCGACGACCGTCAGTAATCGTCGGCCGACCCTTAACACATATGAAGACCTACGAATTGGTAAGGTATCGAAAAGGAAGGAGTTGACTGAGGTGAATTCTGAAAATTATTCCCTCTCTTCGTTGACAAGCATTACCATTTCATCATTCTCATCATTCGACTGGTATCCATTAATGCAATGCCTTTAGCAAACCTATGAGTTTTTACTATAAGAGTAATATCTCGCCTGTCCCACAGTAAAATTGCTTACATGTAGGTATGCTTCATCCATGCGGCGGGATTATCCAAGACACGCTTCAAAAAGGAATTTACCTTTTCTTGAAGTATAGGCTCTTATGACTCAATCTTAGATCGCGTTCCCATGAACTGGGCAAAGAGTCGGCAGTATGTAGTCCAGTCTAAGTTGCAGTAGCTTATTAGGACACGGGTTTTATCCCATCCCAGGATGCGTCCAGCCAGTATGAGCTCTGGACGGTCGCTATATATATGAATGCATATTTAGGATCGTTCAGGATGATAATGGACTTCCCGAAAGCTGTAGCATGACTAATCGAGCCCGCATGTTAAGTTCATTAACGACAACTTGAAGCTCGCAGGATGTAGAAATAACGTGCATACCGAATGTCTGTCCCCACTTCCTAAGGTCTCCAATCGATGAGTGGTTCCTAGATCTGCAGCATTTTCAATCAGGGGAAAACCACTAGGACCAAGGGGAAGTGGTGCGGGAAGTGATTTCTTCTGCAATTGATTGTACATCAAGATTGTCAAGTAAACGATGCCAATAGAGACTATAACAATGATGTCGTTACTATTCATCATCGTTATTCACTTCAGTAAAAGTGGACAGTCAACACGATTATGACCTTACTGGCGACACAAGCTACAAATATTCTTGTGCTTTTTATCCACCTGACTTTCGCTTATATCCTACTATTATCTACCGGCATTTGTTAGAACGAAATTCATGTCTAAATTAAATGCTGTACCACAGTGAAGTTTTAATTTTTTTGCACAATCTCATTCTACAATACCCAGATTTTTCCATCCAAACATTAAAGACTGAAGGGAAGAAATAGTTGCGAAATTGCAAAAGCTTATGTGCATCCCTGAGTGGTAATGACTCGATCAGGATAACTCTAATTGGGATAACTCTGAAATCACCCTTCTGCAGACATGAAATTTCGGTGTGAGGACTTCACAGATTGTCTTCATATTTGAAAGGCTTATTCTATGGAAGCACTGAAGTATACAGTGCATGTCATCACATCACAACAACTGATTTGGCAGTAAACAACACAAAAGCTACCTTTCTATCTACATTTTGTAAAGATAAAATATAAGTTTAAAAACAGTCAGAAATGCATTAGACAGGCCATATCTACATAGTGAGTAGGAGTAGCTATAAAAGATTAATTTTAACAAACCTCTGCTTAAAATAACACTGACTCACGACAAAGGCACAGGTGAGAGAAAACCCCAGTGTAGCGAACCTTGGATTGGTAAGCGATGGACTAAAGTGAGATACGAGGAGAATAAGTACCGTGACACGAGATATGCAATTGTAGGCAGTTGCACCTTACGCACAAAAATTAATCTGACATTGCCAGGAATATTGTCCAGGATATCCTAAACAAGAACTGTAGCACATTAGTTATAGCAGAAACCAGATGGTGTTGTAGGATAACTTACTGCTAGTGAGCCCACGGTGATATAATTAAAATTGTTTGCTGGTAGGCTACCTCTGGTGGATGAAAAGCTAACGGTGTGAAGAGATCGAGGATTTGCGGGTCGACATCGGATCCAAAGGACATCAGTAATGGGGCCACAGATGAGCTTCGGTCTGGTTGCCGTTTAAATATTCCTGCTGGTAAACTCAGTAACGCAGTAACTAAATAATATCTGCAGATCACCGAAAATCCCGTCAATTATATTGATATTAAACATTCAGCACACCTTTTCTCTGTTCCGGTGCATGGTGGTGTCACTGTCACCGAAAAATCTATCGCTTGTCTAAACAAAGAGCGATCACTTATTGCAGACCATTGGGGGGCACTACTTTAGTATGTAGAAGAACTCGAGCAAGCTGGCGGGCTATTCTGCAGTTTTTAAGTGAAATATAAGTGTTGGCAATGTTAGTTATGACTTGGTAATGTATGAGCGAAATGTCGCAAAAATATCTTCCATATCACCGTAAGTATCCTTACTAGTCCCACGGCGGCTCTTTCACCAATGATGTACATACGCGCACTATATCCACTCTGTGTACGAGACAAAATGTCGGAAATGAATGAAAAACTTATTTTACCTCACGATTGGTAGATAAATCAAGTTTGCGCAATGCGTGGGCTCTGGGTTTCTTGAGAGACAAGCCTACGACGAATTACGGCCAGTGACATACTGAAGATTTCTGGGGACCTTAAAATCAGCTCGCTGAATTGCCTCATTTTGTGGAGCGGAGGCACTGCGCTGCGAAGAAAGATTCGGGGCTACTAAGGAGAGAGGAATGTAATTATAAAACAGATAAATTTCATTGACAGTTATAACCCATATTCGCTCAGTTTCGACTGGCAGGTGCTTGTGCAGGACGTTGTGGATAGAAGTCGAAAAAAACAATTTTGATGGCAGTGCCATACTGATGCGGTATGTGGTTATTTGATCCTGCTTGAAATCGAAGTTGTCACACGAGTGGACAAACACGGAACACCACAGTGCGCGTCGCGTCACGCGTAATACTAACAGCTGACTCTTTGCTTTTTACCGATATTTGAGTGATTTAAGCTGTACATTCCATACACTCCTTGCAACTTTGGGCGTGCAGTTTTGAACTGATGCCGGATTTGGATGTACAGGCTCTGGTATGGCTATATACAGTCAGATGCTCTCCATATGTTCGTTATTGTTCGCCACCTTATCTACGCCTTTCGATAATCGCTTATCCGCTATAGATCCAGTCAAACACCCATATGGTCATAAGGGTTAAGTCTCAGTAGGTTCTTCGTTTCACTTTCAGGTTGCAATAGTGCGCCCGCAGTCGATCAATGTCAGTGGCCAGATGTGCACTCAACTACTGGTCACCTGAAGTAAGGTCTGCACTATGGATCGGATGATTTCTGGATTGTTCTACTTACCAGGAGCCATCTGCCCATTAACAAAGTGAGAAGCTATATATTTTCTAATGGATCAAGATCTTTCAGCTTTCCGTGTCGGCTTACAGGGAGGAACCTAATGAGAGGATTGACGATCCTTCGGGTACCGAACCTGAATGTTATTTTTTCTATATGTTATTTTCATGATAACCTTGAACCTCGTATCCCATAACCAGACTCCGATGACGCGAGTTGCTTCAGCCCTGCAGATTGTAGGTGGTACCGAGGTATGCAGCTTAATCCGCTGTGTGCGGTCTTCTCCCTCCGGCGCTGATCACTTGACCACCCTCGCTTAAGCCTCCCATGACATGCCGGCGGTACACTCTAGCTAGGGCTGATTGCTAGTGACACCGAAGCCCTTGCGATGTTAGGAACGAGGAGACCAGCTGACACCAGGTTCGTCGTCCTGCATCTATGTGCTATGACGCAGCTGCCAGAACTTCATCTATTCAAGCCAGGAAATTTCGACCAAGTTATCACCGCGGTCTTTCTGGTTACTCGGCTTCCGGTTCGGAGATGCTTTCCTATTCGTTCTCAGGTGTCCATGTGCATTATCGAGCTGTAGATTCTGTATATCGACCGGTTAACGTCGTCGCCGGGATCTACATCCCGACAATGTCCAACAAGTGCTGATGGCGCACGTTTTCCCCGACGTTGTTTCGCTTATCGCAAGGTGAGAGTCACGCGTCCTCCTCATGACTCCTCAGATGTTCATTTCCCGGATTCAACTATAAAAACTCAAAATAACCGTTGATGATACCTTACCAGGTACCCGAAGCCTAGGGCGGCCCTTCCCAGTCAGGTTGTGCACTTCCCGTCACGCGCACTCAATGGACAAGCTCGAGGCCACAGCGAACGTGGATAATGCGCTCCTTGGTCACTGTCCTCCTTTGTCACTCCCCACTTGGCGCATCCGCCACCACGGAACTTTGCGAGAGAGGTAATCGTCTAGGGAACTTTGCGAGCGTAGAATCACTCAGGCTTCACGTCTTGTGAGAAACATAGGCGAAAAATACACAATGGAACAGCAATGACTTCCTTGCTCACGGAGATATGCGAAGAGACATCACGAAGGCTGCGTACGCACTAATGGCAACGACGGCGGGAATTCGAAGCATTTGTGCCCTTCGGGTACTTGTGTTCCTTCTGTACGGCTCCTACTTCCTGCATCTCCTTCTACTCATGACATGGCATATTGGGTATTATCATCACCACCCGGCATTGCGCGAGTGCGATTCGGAGAATACAGTTGAGATCCCACTTGCTTGTTCATCAACTGTCTGCTCACGCTGGATGCTGAGCAACCACGTCGACAATCAACGAAAGGCGCGATAGACTCAGCCTCCCAATCACCCGGAGCTATTCATTTCGCGAATTCATTCAGATGCATTCTCTTATCCAAGCGAGAATACGGCTGCCGATCCCGAAAGCTAATAGCAAAATCTGCTTACGACAGCCCGCATCACACCCACAAGTGTCCACATAATCCTCAACACCTCGAGGTTGATGGAACCATCTGACAGCCGAGGGGATCACTGCCCTAGCGACAAAATGGGTCGGCACGTCCGAGTCGGCGGGCATCTTCGAAGATGAGAAGAAACGCCATGCATTGTCTGTATTACATAGCTGCGTGGCAGCGATTCCTTGTTGTTATCGGCAGATAATAGTAATCAGAATCCGAACTCAGAGATACGTCCCCCCGATCTCAGGCTTGAATCAAATTGGGTGGAACGGGTGATCGAACACGAAGCCGGCTAGGTTCCTACCCCTCTCTCCATACCAAGTCAAAGTCTTCCATGCAGTGGAGAAGTGGAAATACC
>JASFDH010001807.1:0-13165 GCA_036937195.1 Nidularia pulvinata
AGTTGTCCATGTGTTATCTCCAAGATTAGATGTCCCTGTGATAAGTCCAGAAGATAAGATAATGATAATTGCCAAAAAGAAAAGGTGAATTCATGACATTACCCCCTCTTTTAGGACTGTGTCCTCACAGTCTTCTTCAACCTATTTACACCCTATTTTCTCAGACCATTTCTGCCACTGTGTCTTGAGGTACCATTTAGAAGATGCCATAGTTGAGAATGAGGAAGTAGGTCACCAGATAAATGTAGAGCATGATTGCAAAGAGGGGACTGAAGAGGATGGATAGTGAGATGATGATGGTGATGTTGGACAGTTGCATTTTACCTGCTCCCAATTATAAAGGTGGCCTGGGGTTCTAGTAGCAACAGTGAAGTTTTCAAGTGGAATGAATGTGAGTTGGTGTGATATAGAACATGGGGCAGAGGGGTTCCTTTTATGAAATTCCTGGACTAATTCAGGGGCATTTTCTACATTGGCAACTGGTTCCCAGCTATCATGTTTTTTAGAATAGCCTTTCCAATGAACCAGGTATTTGAGTTTGCCATGTTTCATTTGGGAGTCTAGAATTTCTTTAGCTTCAAATTCTTCAGCTACATCAACAATGACAGATGGTGGTGGGGGCAGTGCCTGTTGTGATTCAAAGGCCTGTTCTGTGAATGGTGACAGCAGTGATTCATTAAAGACCAGATGTTTATGTTTCCATGTCTTCAGTAATTCCAGTTTATATGCTGATGATCTGATCTTTTTGATTATTTTGAAGGGTCCATATTGTTTGTCTTCCAACTTTTTAGCTGGACAATCTGTCTTGATAATTACTCCTTCTAGATAAACTAAGTTGCCATTTTTGTATTCCCTTGCTAGTTGCCAATATTTGTCATAGAACCATTTCATTGTCTCTGCAGCTGCTTTTAGAGACGACTCTGCTTCTTTCCAAATATTTGTCATACTGGTAATAAATTCTGTTGTGCTCTGTGACTTGACTGGTGTTCTCAGTTCCATTCCCTTCCAGGGGTGTTGTCCATTATTGAGGTAGAATGGAGAATAACCAGTTGACATGTGAACCTTGTTGTTATAGGAGAATTCTGCTAAGGCTAAACATTCTGACCAATTGGTTTGTTGGTGATTAATGAAAATCCTTAGGTATTGTTTGATCTCCTGGTTGACATGCTCAGTCTGTCCATCAGTCTGAGGGTGGTCTTGCTAATGGCTCTTTGTGGAAATCCATGGTTATGGAATACATGGTCCCTGTATTTCTTGGCAATTCCTAGGGATGTGACATCATCAGTAGTTGGAATGAATTTGGCTGCCTTTGTGAACCAGTCAACAATGACTAAGATCATATTGTACCCACTCAACTCAGGTAGGGGTCTGATCAGATCCACCAATATAATTTCCCAAGGTTTAGTTGGTATTTCATTTGGTACCAGTGGTGCAGCAAGAGTTGTCCATCTTGGTTTTGTTTGTTGACAGGTTTCACATCCATCAACATACAAATGAACATCTGCTTGTATCTGTGGCTGCCAGTAGTTTTGAGTGATTAACTCCTGGGTTTTATATTGTCCTGGGTGTCCTGTAAGAGTGGTATTGTGGTGTAGGAAAATGATCTTTTCCCATAGTTTCTTGTCTTTGGGGATGTAGAGTTGATGCATCCAGGAAATGGTTCCATCCTCTAGTTCTTTCCAGCCTGGTTCATTTTTTGAAAGGTATTTGTTGACAATTTTGTCCCTATTCTTTGATGACTGCTTAATTTGGGATAGAATTTGTTCATCTATTCCCATGATGTCATGGAATGTGGCTTGAAAAGTTCTGGTTTTAATAGGACAATGTCTTCATTGTTGTTTACCCCCTTCTCATGAACTGCTTGTCTTGAGAGCTAATCAACCTTGGCCATTTGTTTTCCAGCTTTATGATGCAGGGTAAAATGATATTCCTGCATCTTGGTAATCCATCTGGCTTGTCAACAGTTTAGCTTCTGTGGTTTTTGGAAGTATTCAAGATTTTTGTGGTCTGTGAATATTTCAAATACCTCCTTTGCTCCAAGGAGGTATGGTCTCCATTCTGATAAGCCAATCATGATAGCTAGAATTTCTTTGTAAATCTCATAATTTTGTTCTGTGGAACTTAATGGATGAGATATGAATGTGATTGGCTTCCATGTTCCATCTGGCTATTTCTGGGACAGAGCTCCTCCAGTGGCATAGTCTGAAGCATCAACCCCTACTCAATATTGACCATTGTTATTTGGTATGGCAAGTACCAGTGCTGCTGTCACTTGTTCCTTTAGACCATTAAAGGCATCTTCCTGTCAGTTGTTCCAAGACCATATTGCATTCCTCATTAGTTCTGTCAATGGCTTTGCAATATTTGCAAATCCTTTGATGAACTGTCAATAGAAGTTTATAAATCCCAGGAATTGTTGAACATCCTTGTTGGATTTAGGAGTTGGCCAGTCCTTTATTCCTTTGACTTTAGCTAGGTCCATGCATGCTTGGTTATGTGAGACCAACAGTCTGAGGTATTCCACTTCTGCCTGTTTAAATGTGCATTTTTCTGGTTTAAGAAATAGCTTGTGCTTCTGCAGTTTCTAAAGCACTCACTTAACCATGATCTTATGTTCTTTGAGCATTGCTGTAAAGATCAAGATGTAGTCCATGTAAATGATAACATGTCCATCATCTATTTCATCTTTGAATATTGTGTTCATCATGGTTTGGAATGTTGCTGGTGAATTGGTAAGGCTAAAGAACATTACAAGTGGTTTGAAGAATCCCCAATTTGTTCTGAATGCTACCTTCTATTCATCTCCTTCCTTAATCTGTACATTGTTGAAGCCTCATCAAACCATTCAGTTTGGTGAAGTACCTTGCCCTTTGTAGCTTATCAACAAGTTCTTGGATAAGCAGCAGTGTGTAACAGTTCTTGACTGTGATGTCATTCAGCCTTCTATAGTCTTGTACCAGTCTAAGTGAACCATCCTTTTTCTTGACAAAGAAGAAGGGAGGTGCCATAGGGGATTTTGACAGTCTAATTTGTCCCAATTTGAGGTTTTCAGTTGGGAATTCATCAAGTTGTTTTTGTTCTGCAGGATTTAAGGGATAAATCTTGCAGTCCAATACCTTGGCATCAGGGATCAGTTTGATGGCATGATCCCATGGACACCTTGGTGGTAACTCATCAAAGGACTCCTTTTCAAATACATCCTTGAATGCATGGTACATCTTGGGAACCACTTCCTCAAATGTTTTTGCCTTTTTCTTTTTGGATTCCTCTTCAGCAATCCTGTAAGCTGTAGTCTGGAAGGCATGGATTTCCATTTCCTGGGTTAGATCTACTATAAGGAGTTTTTCTCCTTCTTCAATCTCTGGTTCTTCAGGGTCTTGGTAGTCAGCATCTGGATCCTCTGGCAGGTCTAACAGTGTACACTCAGTTGGACAGCAGGTAAATTCCAAGATTGAATTTCTCCAATCAATTTGTAGATTGTGTAGTTTCAACCACTTGTGTCCAATGAACATCTTGGCCTTTCCTAGATTTGATACTGCTAGGCCTGGACATTCCTGGTGATCCTTTATTTTGATCATCAGTTTGACATATTCTGTTATGGGTCCTCTGGAGTTGAATATATTGTCTGCATTGTATACAGGAATTGGCCTGGGATATTTTTTGGTGTTTATCCCATTTTCTTTACAAATGTGGAGTCTTATACAGCTCCCAGTACAACTGCTATTGAGGAGAGCTGAGATCTTGAATTTCTTTCAACCATCAGGCATAGTGGCAATCAAGTTGATGTCCACTTGATTGCCATTGGTTCTCCTGATATATTGCTTTGGTCCCTTTAACTCCTCAAGAGCTTCTATGACTTCTTTATTGCTTAAGTCATTGAGCTCCTGAATGGTTTTCTTAGAAACCTCTGCATGCTGTTTATTGTGTACCCAGATATCAAGGATGCCTATTGCCATTTCTGGTTTGTGCATCCTTAATTGCTGTGCAGTCCATTTTGCTGTTTCTGGTTTGACCATTTCATTCCCAAATCTTTGCACTTTCTCTTTTGGTTTCTTTGATAGAATATCATTGAATTTCAAATCTGGAATATTTACAGAAGAAACTAAAATGTCCTTGGCCAGCAAGTTCATGCTTACTTCTGGTCACTTTGAAAATCCTGTAGGGATTGCATGAGATTATTCCTTTGTTCTTGGGTCATGCTTCCCACATCATAGGTGCTGGTTGTGTCCATGGCTCTGGTGCTGAATTTGGCATCTTTTTTTTGGGCAGAAGTGTCCTATGTGTCCCTTTTGTCCACATTTAAAGCAAAGACTCTCCTTCTTAGTGCAATCAATGTCCATGGTGTTGGGATCCTTGGGTGTCAGCTGGTGACTCTGGGTGTTTGTTGGTAGTGGTCTCCCTTATGACAGTTTCCCACTATTCTGGTTCTGGTTAAAGGTTCTGTTTCCTTTATCCATCTGTTCGATTCAGTACTGGTGATCTTCTTTGTCTGTGATATTTTTGGCTTTGAAGTATAGGCTGAGGGCATTTATAAAGTCCTTAACCTTGCCTGGGTCTCCATCAAAGGTCTCTGGTGCTTCTACAGGTAGAGCCTTCTTTGGTGCTGGTTTGTCTGCCAGTTTCTCTGTTGCAATTCTCCTGCTGAGACAAGTCCTATGACTGCCTGGATCAAGATACAGAAAGCCATCCAGAGGAGCATCCAGAACCCTGCAGTGCTGGGCTCAGGAGCTGGTTCAGTGGTTTGGTGAAAACCATGGGCATAGATGGGATTGGTTTGGGAAAATACAGGATTGGGTGGAATCTGTGATGTTCCACTGGTGTCTCCCATGATGAAGGCAGTTTAGGAGTGTGTGGGGATATGGATAGGTGGTTGAAATAATTTTTTTGAGGTAGGTGGGTCCAGGTTGCAAGATTTCTAGTAGGGGTGGAAGGATTCTTGAGTAGAACACCTGTTGCAACTGAGACTAGGGCTGTCTGCTACTTCACAAGTCTCCTAGCAATGAGTGTGTTCTCTGAAGATTGCACTACAAGTCCTTTTCAAAGCCTCTGTGGGTTGGGCTCAATGTTACCACACAGATATGACCTCAGCTCAATTAATAGTGGGTGCACTACTGCTTGATGAGAGTGGAGGTAGAAGGGTGTGAGTTCAAGAAATATGAGAGGAAAGTAAGGGCATAGCATCAGGGGTACTTGAAGGGATAGTGATAGAGCAAGGAGTGATAGGACAAGGTCAACAATGAGAAGTCTTGAGCTTTTGTCAGACACACAAACAATACACTCAATAGTGCAATGTTGAGGTCATCAAATCACTCAGGGAGAGGAGAGGATAAGGGGATAGGGATGAGCACTATACTGCTAGTGGAGAAATGACCAGCTCAAGACTGGGGTTCTGAGTATAAATGATGTAACTAAATACTACCTAACTCATGTACTATGCATGTACTACTCATGGCCTGTGCATGTAAGTAACAACCAATCATAAAAGAAGTGAGCCTTGTGTTGACCTCATGGGCACAGTTGCCTCATGGTATCCATGCAGTTGTCTATGTGTTATCTTCAAGATTAGATGTCCATGTGATAAGTCCAGAAGATAAGATAATGATAATTGCCAAAAAGAAAAGGCAAATTCATGACAGAAGGAGCACAAGCTGTAAGCTTAGAATTTCAGTTCTTTATGAAGAAGAACTGCTCACTGACTGACTGTCACCAAGGATAATAGCCTGAAGCATGCCAGAGTGATGACATCCAAGGCAGTGGACTTGAGTTTTTGCCAAGATGAAAGTTGGGTTAAGCAAAGATTAGAAAGAGGTGACTCTGTAGAAGCAAATATGGAAGCCTTGAGAAGCAAACAATTCATGCTTGAAAGATGGAGATGAGAAGGTTAGGAGTGTCAGCAAGAGTAGCTGCAGTGATTGTTGGGAAACAAGTGCTCTTGCCATACACTGTCCAACACAGTGCACTGGTCCTTGTTGATCCTTGGGTGGAGTCAAGACAGTGGGGTCATGGGATACTTCTGGATTTGGGGAGCTTTTCCTGACTAGCTCTAGTGTAGTCTAAGTCAGCTGAGCTTTGGTTTTGGCTTTTGCTGCTTTGAAAATTTGCAATTGATGTTGCTTGAGTGTGACTCAGTTTCAACCTCTGAAGTGGGTCTCTTCTCTCATAAATCAAAATTTACCTTCTATATTTTCTCCCAAATTCTCACTCAGTAGTATCTAGTAGTATTAACTTTGACTTGCAGAAACAGTTTTCTTGAAGAAATCTAATGCAGCTGTGGTCAATGGTTGCTCTGACATCAATTTTTTTTCTGGCATAGTCACTACTCATTGACATTCTTATTACTGATGGGAGTGCTAGGCATTTCTGGGATGAAGTGTGCCTTTTAACTCATTCTGCATCATGGGACTCCTTCATAACTCATGGATTTACTATGATTACCCAAGACTGGCAGATAATGAAAGGTTGGCAACTGTGTACCTACTCCACATGTCATCAGCACCTATTTTGCCAAGCACTCTGTGTCAAAGTTCACTGTATTCCTGGAATATTCATGGACACATAGAATATTCTAGATGAAGACAGTAGTATATAAATCCCTCATGCACAGTAGCTAGCCTCAGCTTCAATCTCTTAAGGAATTCTACTGTCCAGAGGATGTCTTAGGTCATTGAATATCTCACTACCCTATCCCTCCTTTCCTCTGCTCAAGCTTGGTGTTAGTGGTGTTATCATCCTGATAGTGTTACCCTAACACTCTGAGGATTAAGAAAAATTTTCACTTGTCTCAAGTCAGTCCTCCCACTCTCTTTCATTGCATCTTTATGATACAGTCATGATGATGGTTTTCCTCTTCCTATCCTTTCTATCTTGTATAAGAAGCAGCTATATATATATTATTTTCTTCTCAAGATCTCCATATGACAGGATTAGTTTGGGCACACCCAATGACAACAGATATTAATGGGCATGCTATTGTCACATGTATAGTTGTGACTTTGGTGATGTAGGCTTCATGCATCTATTTATTGCCATAAGATCTGGAATTAACAAAGTCTCACATTAAGTCCCCCAATTTCATTCCTTTAAATTAAGCACAAAATGCTTGACAAATAGTACTACTAATGCTGCTGAGTGAGTTCCTGGTTCATGCTATCATTTATTACTTGACCTCATATTTCTTTCATTGGTTTAGCATTCTTAATAATGGTTTATTACCTTTAAGGGTTGTGCTCATAAGAGTTGAAGCTAACTTTTGGTTGATAGATATCATCAGAGGAGTTGATGAGAGAGGAACACCTTGTAAATCCTTACTAGAGCTATCACCTCTCCCTCCTTTTGAATTAATTCTACTACTTGTGTTTTCTCCTCCTCTGCCATCTATATGACACAGAGCATAATATCAATAGGGATGCTCACAGTAACATTTTTTGGCCATTTTTGGCCTGTTTTTTGTCTCATTTTTTGTTCATTTTTACTACCAGGAAAGAAAAGTTGGCAGTAAAAATAAATCAAAAATGAGATGAAAAATGAGCCAAAAATGGCTACTGTGAACCTCACCCCTTCATGAAAATGCAAAAATAGACTGAAAATGAAGGAAAATGGAACTTGGGAGTCCTTTGGCATAGCAGCAGTCTTATAACTCTGCTCAGACTTGATCCCACAGTTGATAAATCCATAGATAACTTTATCATATCATACATACTTGGTGTGCATGCCCACACAACCTAAAACCTACAGTATGCCCACTCCAACCAAGTGCAAGAGGTGGTTGAATGAGATTGGAGACCATCACTGTGAAGTTCAATGAGCTAAGCTTGATGATGCACTCTACTCCAATGACTCAAGTATTTCTGAGCACAGTAGCATTGCAGGCAATGATCAGCCTGTGAACCCTAGCCATCTGCTTGACCTAGAGGCTGATCTAACCCACCTCAGTGATGATCTGGAGATGCTGAAGTTGGAATTGGAAGCTGAGTTACTTGATCTTGAGCTCAGCCTTAAGGATCCTGACATTGGAATACCTGGTTGTGATGGGTCTCAACCACCATCTCCCACATCATCAGAGATTCTAGATGAGGTGCATGAGCAGCATACTGACTGTTTGGCTGATCTTTTGAGCAAGATTACAAACACACAGGTCTTTGATCCTAAACCACTGAACCTGAAGGCTTCACAATTCCACTTACTTGATCACTGGCAGGACCATGATATCTGCAATTTCCATGCAAAACTTCAAGTACACCCCCTTACTTTTTGCCACCTGCTAGACCTTATTAAGGATCACCACATCTTCCATAACAATTCAAATTCAGTGCAGATACCCATTGATATCCAGCTTGCCATCTACCTTGTTCAAGCAGGACATTACAAAAACAGCAGTGCAGTCTCTGAAGTCACTGTTTGGGCAAGCATTTCAGTTGGGCTTGTTTGAAAGGCAACCCTGCAGGTCATGGTTGCTTTGATTTTGCTCCATTTCACCTTCCCACAGACACAGAGAAAGAGGCTTCAAAGCAGTGGGTAGAGGATGCATGCTGTCCAGAATGGCAAGATGGTTTTCTTTCTGTCAACAGAATGAAGTTCTCCTTCTTTCAACATCTGGGCCTTCACAGCAATGCATGGTTTGACAAGAATAAAGATTATCCAGCTGATAGCCAGGTACAAATTATTCATATGCAAAGAATATCATACAAATACTCTACATTCTTTTGAAGGTGATAAATCACCTTCATAATCTGCTCATTGTCAATTACAGTATCAGACACACCAGAAGTGTCCATGATTCTTAGGCATTTTGAAGTACTTGCACCTTCAAGGAACATCAAAATATCTTTGCTGATGGCAAATGGTTATGGGCAGATTCAGCTTATCCATGTGAAACATGGTCAGTCTGCCCATTCAAGAAGCCAATCAGTGGTGATTTAACACCAGACCAAAGAACATACAACTACCACTTGTTGAAGGTCAGGATAAACACTGATTCAGTCAAATAAATTGCTAATACATACACTTTCTAAGGTTTGCATCTGTTCTGAGCATACAATTGGACTTCTGAAAGGTTCTTTTCAAAGAACTTTGCATTCAAATCAATGACAAGAAGAAACATCTTGAACTCATTTTGTGGGTTTGGTGTTGTATTATCCTTCACAATCTCATTATCCAGATAGAAGAGGGTACAGGCATTGATAACAAGTGGAGAGAAGCAACAATTCAGGATGGACTCCATCTTACAGAGCTTCAGGAAAGGAATTGGGAGCAACATGGAGACAATGGTCAGTCTGATGATGAAGTTCATGATCATGATGGGAATGGAGGCCTGGAATTTTGCCTCAAGCTCATGGAAAACTTATTTGAGAGTGAATATATGACTGCAATGAGGTGGTAATATCAATTAACAGCATCTAAACTAGGTTCTGAAAATGTAATTAGCATGCAACAAAATGTCCTGAAAATGAATGACATGAGATAAAAGAGAAAAGGTATAGATGACTGACATATCTGTGAATCTATCAAATGAAATGAGTAACACAAATAAGAGCAAGGGTATATAGGACCAAGATATCCTTGAATCTGACAAATGAAATGAGCAACAAGATTGACATGAGATCACATTAAAGATCATGATGGAATGCTAGATCACTGCCATAGCTATCGAGAGGGGCACATAAAAGATCCTCCATACTGAGATTTCTGTTGCTGAAAACTATATCCACATTAGCAGGTACCATCTGTTGGTGAACAACAGGTGCAAGATTGGGGGCATGAGGGTTTGTGACCTGCTGAGGCTGTTGCATTTGAATCTGCAACTGAAGCTCCATGATTTTGATTTGATTCTCCTCAGCTCTCTGTGCATTTTGTGCAGCTTCATGTTGGGCAAGAAGCTCAACCTTGGCCTTCTGAAGGGAGAGATTGAGGAGGTCACAGTCTAACTTCTTTGAACAGGGGTTGGCAGCAAGGCAACTTTCATTTTCAGCATCAATGCCAAATACAGCAAGGGCACTATGCTTCCCAAGAGATGATCTAGAAGCTGGACAAGTGCTGTTAGGTGAAACCTTCTTTGCAGATGTCAATGCCAATGAGGAGGGTTTTGTGTAAGGAGCAGTATTGTCCTTAAAAGATGTACCAAATGATAGAGGTGCTGCCCAACTAGAAGCACCTTGCACAGTGGGCAACTTGAGAGGTTGAACATCTTTGGACTGTAGCAAAATTCCATTAGATGTTCAGATTCAGACTGCAGAAAAACAAAACCTACATCATCACCCACAACATACATGTCATTCTCTGCATCTGCATCCAAGTTGATTTCTGCCTGTTCCTTGGGAGTAAGGTCACCATGTGCTGACCCAGTGTCATCTTCCTTGCCAAGGGCTCCAATGACAAGGGCTAGAGCATTGCCTTCAAGATCTTGGCCAGGATCTGAGGTGACTGTGACAGGATTGTAGTTCAGGAGAGTATGCTAATAGCCATGTAGGCATTCCCAGTATGGGAAACCTTCCTGAAGTTTATCTTCATGGTTAGTATATGTGCACCTACAATAGAGAAGATGTAAACATACCAATGAGATTGTGGATGTCAGTACCAGGCATAATATCTGCATATTTGAGACCAGCACCTGTTTTTCCAAGTTCTTTGTTAAAATCCCAGTACAGCACACAAAGTCTAATGGGAATCATTAGCAGAAGTTATATATGACAATATAAGAAGAGGCTTGCTCACTGACTGAGGTAGTTGCAGACACCTGTTGCAAACTTTGACAGCTTCTTCAGGTACTAGCTGTGTAAGCTTGCATCCTCCTCAGGACTATCAAATACTGCCTTGGCAAGAGCTTCATAGTACCTTGTCTTGGTACCTTTGGCAGTGACCTTATGACAGCCCTCTTGCTTTGCAGTTACAGTCAAGTCCAAGAAGAGGCAGTTGCAGTTGTCAGGGTTTTGGTTGAGCCAGTCCAAGAGCTGGTTGGTTCTGTTGTCATCCCACTTCACCAAGAGATGCTTTGAAGTTGGGGCTTTGAAACTGTTGACATCTTTGTTGTTGTCCACAGGCTGAGGCTTGGCCTGTGTCCTCCATGTCTTAGAGCTGAGTTTGGCTGGTGCTCCATGTTTGGGCTTCAGGGCCTCATCAGCCTTGCCCATTGAGGTGGGCATGCAAAGTAGATAAGAAAGGAGGGAAACCTCAATTTGAAGAGGTGTTGACATGGTGGAGAGGGTGAAGGGACAGCAAGACAAACACACAGATGTCAACAAATTGGACTTTGAAAGTCACAGGAAAAAAACAACATGAAAAAAAGCTTCAAAAATGGGAGATTCATGAAAAACAGGTTGCAAGGCTGTTTTTCAGAAATTCCCTTTTTTGGGCTCATTTCTTGACCTTTTTTTTTTCAGAAAAATGAAATGAAAAATGGACTGAAAAATGAATGAAAAACAGTACCATGAATGACACTATTGAGAGAATCCAGATATAGACCCATCCTTTGATAATACTGCTTTAATTACATTGGAATTGACAAATAGTTACCTTTTATAGTTGAAGAAATCTGAATCACAGCCTGTTAATGCATCAAGAAGATACTGACTACAACAGCCTCATTTTGACTTGAAGATAAATATTTATAAATACTGGTCAAATATTGAACTGACAAGGGAGTTTGTCAGGTATATGAGATAATTATGGTATTTACTGAGGCCCCTTCCTATAACCCTTCTTCAACAATTGAGGATTTGGATGCTGGACTTTTGCCAAGTTGATATGTTCATTTATTCTTGCATATTTAAAAGGGGTTTTCATTTTGCTGTCACTGAAATTGGGGCCTTGCTTTGTAGTCAGAAAATTCCATTAGGGTTTAAATAAAAGCACAAATTTTCTAGAAAACTTGCTTGAATTTCACTTTCACTCTCATTGCAATCCTCATGGTTCCAATGAACTAGAAGTCTGCTATGATACTTAGCATGGAATCTATTCTTGGAACATTGTGGCAGTGAATATGTCAGGCATGTGACTGTGTAGCATAGATCCTATTACAACTATATCCAGCAGTGCAATAGGTTGTAGGAAAGTATATGATACAACATTTGTATCAGAAAGTAAGCCTTGCATTTCATAGTAGATAATTAAATTAAATAAGAGTAATGAGGCTGCAGATGATGTGGTAGTGCAACCTGGTAGATTTGACAGCAGGTCAGTGACAAGTTGAAATTGGAACCAGACAAGTCTTAGATTGTTAATGTGATCCAAAATTCGCTGGAGATCTCTTGCATATTGTATTGCTGACCGTATCTGGAAATATATACATTGTTTACTATCTTTACCCTTGACGCGCTGACGCGAACTGATATGCAACTGATGCGGTGATTGCCGTGACTACCGCGGGACTGACGCGCACCTGATGCGCACCTGACGCGTGCTTGACGTGCAATTGACAGCAGCACAGCAGGTGTTCAAGTCTTTGAAAGGCTTCAAAACTATTCATCATCAGTAAATAAATAATATAGATGACGTAGGACACCAGCATCGAATGATATAAGCATCAAGATATCCTTATTTCTCTGCTTATGCTTGATTTCTGTGAAAAAAAAGAACAAAATATGTTGCGTATTCTGCTCAAACCTTGTCTAATACGGCTGTCCTTCCCATCTTTTGTTGTGCCATGGAGTAATTGAAAGAATACTGAATTTATTGAATCGTGGAAATTTCGCGCGTCAATCGCGGCATTTTCACCATGCCCCATTATTTGGCCCCGCATGGAGAACTAACTATCCTTCCAATTCAGGAACTGGGTATTGAGGATAGCAAAATGACTGCACTATCGCTCTTCATTCAACGCTCTGTAACGTTTCATCACATGTTCATTTCTCACTGATGTCAAATTTTTCAAATTCAAATACGTTAATGAAATCTGATTATCTAATATTCTTCTTAATCATTCGGAGGATATTCTTCACCTGAATCTTTATCTATACCTAGTGTGCTCGAGTGTGCCTTCAGAATACAAATGTCGGGTAAATGGGCATTAAATTTTAAGTGAGATGGATAAAGAATCTATGTCATAAAGGGAAAAACCTATTCTCCTGTGTGCGAACCATGCAGTTTACATGTTCATGTTGTTTCTGCTGCAACTTAAGGACTGCTGCCGGTAGCATTTGTTTCGGCATCTGATGAGCGGGCACGATATAAA
>JASFDH010001808.1:0-13164 GCA_036937195.1 Nidularia pulvinata
TCTTTTCTTCCCGCGTCCTCATGAGTCTAATGCGAGAAATCAGCTGCGATGCCCACGCCCTCATCACGCCGTACCTCACACACCTCACCCTCGGTCCCCTGCAGATCTTCACGTCTCCTACTTCCCTCACCGCCACACAGCCCGCCTCCGCCCCCGCACCAAGAAGCTCACCGTACACGCCGCACATCCTCGCCCTGCTAATGCTTTCCCTGCCCCTGCTCGTGTTCGTAGTCTCTCTCCCCGCGTTCCCAGTTCGCGCCGCGTGTCTCGTTGTCGGATTGACTCCAGTGGTGGCGGCCCACCCCCGCGTGAGGGCCCTCATGCCGTTCATGGTATCCGTAGTGCACAGGGCGCTCCCGGTTGTTGTGGAGAAGGTGCAGGCTGTGAGGAGGAATGTGGAGGGGGCTCCAGTAGTGGTGTGGTTCTCCAAGATTCAGAAGAAGCCCGTCGCCAATGAAGAGAAGGCAAACGCGACTTCGAGCTCCCCGTCGAGCCTGCCTCTTGCGGGACTCGGTCGCCTTCCTGTGTCGACGGTGCTCCAGCGGTTGATTGATGATGACCGGTTGAGCGATGAGTGCTGGAATGCGGAGATGCGGGAGGTGGAGCTATGGGAGAACGAGCGGTGGGGTGGTACGTTCTTTCGCATTTGTTTGCCTTTCTGCTCCTGCTTCGCTTTCCATATTCTTCTTTTGTTTCCCTGTTCTCCTCCTGCTCTTCCTCCCAGACTTTTTGTTTTCTCTTCTCTTCTTCTACTTTCTTTCCCCCTTCCCTATCTCCGTCCCCTCTCACCATCTGAGTACCATCAGTGTATACTCATCCTCTTCTTTCATAGCACTCGACACCTCCTCTAGCAACCCCGCCTCCCCCCTGCCCCTCCCCGCCACATCCGGCGCCTGGAGCAAGCAGCATCTCAAACCCTCTGAGCGTGCCTCGTGGACACGCGGGCGAGACGGATGGAGCGCTGTCGCTGGATCCAGCGGTGCTGACACGACAGGCAGAGACAGCCAGGGCGAAGTGAGGTCTGTGTCTCCTTCTCTTTTCTGCCGCTTGGTTCCCTTGAAAATGTATATTCTGACGACGATTCGGCCTCCGACAGCAGCAATCTGACGTTCTCCCTCGCACCCGGGTGGGCCTTCGTGGACACTGAGAACTGGAGGAGGGATTTGGGGGGAGAGTGGTCGGGGTGCGGCGCTGATAGGGGTGCGTTCAGCGCGTGATTGATTTCCTCTGATGTTAACTCCCTTCCTTGTCGCAGATGGGTGGGTATATACGAACGACACGTGGCTCGGGGCTCGACCCGCGCCGTACACTGCTGGGGGCGGTAGCGTCACGCGCAGGAGGAGATGGGTCAGGAGGGTGTGGTACGATCCGGCACGAGCAGGAGCGGAGAGCTGAGGTGATAAAGATAAAAACGCGGCTGTTTCGTATTATGATATTCATTGTAGTCATGGTTCATAGATCCAATCCGTGCTGGCCGTGAGCAATCCGTGCTGTGGTACAACTGTGGCAAGTATGTAGTATGACTCGAACGACGTGATGGCTGGTGCTTGTAGTCTCAATGTGCCGACTGATTTTGGGTGTCGTGCTGGGTAAACCGTTGTATGGCATACAACAACATCCGAGCTACTCGCTCTCCCACATTGAATGAACGCATCAATACAGTATATTAAGATACGAGCGTTGAACACTTCTCACGATCTTTCTCGACTGACGTCAATACGTATCACGGCATGGCTGCATGGGTTTTGCGTGATCCCCGGCAGGCCTGATGGAGAACGCCGAGCGCCATGATGGGGGTTCTAACTCGACGCGCACTGTTCCTTTCCTCGCTGCTCTTATATCGATACAGCTATCAAACTCACTATCTGCCGCCTCAAACCACATACTTCAACATCATCATGGATATGTGAGTTTCCTCTCAGTCACTTCCTTGGCTGATGCTTGATGTCGTTTCGCACTCCTTAGCATCCGCGTTCAGAGTACGAGCGCTCTTGCTATCGTTTCCATCGATTGTGCAACTCACGATTGTATACCCTGGCTGCCCGTAGATTTGACCATCAAACCATTGTTCCCAGACCATCGTGAACTTCTAGACGGTGTTCAGGTTGTTGCTCGTCTCCTCGTAGACGGAGACAACACTGGGCAGACGGAACCTGCGAGGAAGGATCCAGATGGAAGTTTATGGATATTTGAAGACTCTCTTAAAGTGTGAGTATTCTTCACTCTTCAGTACACCGTTAACCGTTGACCCTGACATGCTAGTTTATTTTATAGTCCTATCAACTCTCAGACTTTCTCGATTGCTATCATGTATATGAATGTACTGCAAGCTGAAGAGAATCTCGGCTCCGTAACGTTTACTTGTGCACAGATACTTTCGGAATTCGTGGACAACGAGAAAGGTATGGGCACAGAATAACTGGATTACTTGTTTTAAATAATATTTGCAGAAGTTACACAAGATCTCATATATCTGAATGACGACAAGCCCTTTCTGGAGATAACGTTGACATTCCAACTCTCTAAAGGAAGTCCTTCTATTGCTGGTGAATCCGGGATGGAAGTTGTTGGAATTTCAGGTACAATAATTGTTTTCATGTGTCATGCCAGTCCTTAACAGAAATTATCTCAAGGTGAAGTGACCGAAGATCCTATTCAGAAGCTAATGGATTCTATGGATGGAAAGCCAATGGATCCTGAGCTCCTCCACCAGGGAGCATTACTCCTGCCACTCACAGATCAGAGGAGATCTTCCATACTGGGTTCTGTTGGTGCCTACTATCTGGGAACTTATAGCTCCTCCCAAAATACAGATGCTCTGAACAAGGCTATCAGTGTCTTTAATGAGGCAGCTGGGTCTGCTCTAGAAAGTGACCCTGAGAAGCCTGACTTTCTTAGTGACCTTGGAGCTTGACTCCTCAGCCATTTCAAAAGATTTGGAAATCTTGATGACATTAACACCTCTGTGCTGATATTCCAGCAGGCTATGGACCTTCTGCCAGATGGAAGGCCAGATAAACCTATGCTGATGAGCAACCTCTCTAATGCACTCTTGGCTCGCTTTAACAGACTAAAGGACTCCTCTGACATCAACTTGTCAATTTCAATATTGGAGAATGCTGTGGAGTGTACTCCAAATGGATATTCAAGCAAACCTTCAATATTAAATAAACAGGCTAATTCACTTTTAACTTGCTTTGAGTGGTTTGGAAATCTGGATGATATCAATAAATCTTTATCCATGCTTGAGGATGTGGTACAGAAGACTGCAGATAATAATCCCACCAAGCCTTCAAGGCTAAACAATCTTGGTCTGGCACTTAAACTTTGGTTTGAGAAACTTGGAGATCTTCAGGACATTCACAAGGCTATTGTAGCAGAGGAGGAAGCTCTGAAACTTACTCCAGATAAGCACCCTAACAAGCCTGTTATATTGAAAAATCTTGGTGACTCTTTTTCAACTTGCTTCAACAGTCTTGGTGATCTCAGTGACCTCAATAAGTCTGTGTCATTGAAGGATATGGCTGTAAAGCTCACTCCTGATGGTCATCCTGAGAAGGCTGCAAGATTAGATGCCCTTGGGACATCCTTGTCACACTGCTATGAGAGACTTGGAAATCTTGATGATCTTAATAAAGCTATTGTGCTCAAAGAAGAAGCTGTATTTCTAACTCCTGACAATCATCCTGGAAAGGCTTCAAGATTGAACAACCTTGCAAATTCACTGTCACATCGGTTTGAGAGGCTCAATAACATCAGTGATATCAGTATCTCAATATCAATGCTCAAGAAAGCTATTGAACTTTCAACCAATGACAATACTAGGAAGTCTACTTTATTTAGCACCTTTGGTGCTTTACTGACAAAAAGAGCCCAGAGGTTAGGAAATCTTTGTGATCTTGACAAATCTGTTTCCATATGTGAGGAAGCTCTGAAACTTACACCAAATGAACACCCAAGCAACCCTGCACATCTGAACAACCTTGGCAATTCATTGCTGGGGAGGTTTCAGAAGTTGGGCAAACTTAGTGACCTTCAACAGGCTGTTTTAAGGTTTCAAAATGCAGTGGAACTTGCACCATTAGATCATCCTGAAAAGGCTTTGTGGTTAAGCAATTTAGGATCTTCCCTTTTATACTTATTTGAGAGACTTAGAGAGCTTAACCATATCAACAAGTCTATCATAATACTAAAGGAATCTGTAAAACTTGTGCCAGATGGGCATCCAAATAAGCCAACATTTCTGAACAATCTGGGAAATGCTCTTGCATGTTGCTTTAAAAAGTTGGGAAATCTTGATGACCTGGATCAATCTGTATTGATGTTTGAGGAAGCTCAACAGCTCACTCCAAGTGACCATCCTCTGAAGTCCAATTTCTTGAACCACCTTGGTAATGCATTTTCAAACCAGTTTGAAAGGTTTGGAAACCTAGCTGACATCAGCAGTGCCATCTCAATAACACAGGAAGCTGCTATGTTAACTGGTGATGAGCATCCTTGCAAAGCTCAAAGTCTACAGAACCTTAGAAACTCTCTTTTATCCCGCTTTCAAAGAACAGGTGATCTTAATGATATTAGCACATCTATTCTGATGCTTGAACAAGCTATGCAGCTTACTCCTAATGAACACCCTCATAAACCTGGAAGACTGAATAATCTGGGCAATGCAAATTTAGTCTATTTTGAGGCACTTGGAAATGTTAGCAACATAAACAAATCTATAGCAATGTTTGAACAAGCTACACAGTTTACCTCAGATGACCATCCTGAGAAGATTATCATATTAAATGGCCTTGGATGGGCATTGTTGTGTTGCTTTGAAAGATTCAGTGATTTAGCTGATATCAGTAATTCCATTTCAGTGTTTGAGAATGCTTTGAAAATGATGTCAAGTGAGATTTCTTCCAAGGCTGCAGTCATGAACAATTTGGGCACTTGCCTTGCACACAAGTTTGAAAGACTTGGTGATATTAGCAATATCAATAAGTCTGTTGAAACATTCAGAAAAGCTGCTCAGCTCACTCCAGATAAGCATCCTGACAAGCCTTCAAGATTAGGCAATCTCAGTAATGCACTTCTAACCTGCTTTGACAAATTTGGTGACTTGGATGACATCAATGAAGCTATTCAACTGAAAGAACAGGCATTGCAAATAACCCCAGATGAACATATATACAAAGCATCTTTGTTCAATAATCTTGGAACATGTCTCTCATCCTGGTTTAAGATGTCAAATGAGCTTAGTGATATCAACAAAGCCATCTTAATGTTTGAAAAATCTATTAAATGTACAGCTGATGAGCATCCTGGAAAACTTTCCAGACTGGCTAGTTTGGGAAATTCACTCTTTCTGCACTCCCAGAAAACTGGTGATATACATGATATTGAGCTTGCCAAGTCTTATTACTCTAAGGCCTCCTGTGCTCAGATAGGCTCTCTGTCTATGCAATTCCAAGCATGTTCAATGTGGGCACACTGTGCTGAGCTCCTTGCAGAGTCATCTCTAGGAGCATATAAGGTTGCCCTTGAACTGTTACCAAAACTAGCATGGCTTGGCTTATCTATTCCTGATCGCCACTATCATCTCATGGAAGCAGCTCAAGTGGTCAGGAAGGCAGTGTCTATGGCAATTGAGCATGGAGATTGTGATACTGCATTGGAATGGCTTGAACAGGGCCATTCAATTGTATGGGGACAATTATTCCAGCTACATACACCAGTTGATGATCTAAGAAACAAGCACCCTAATCTTGCTAGTAAGTTGGAACAGCTTTCGACACAACTGGATACTGGTGGAACTCAAGAGAATTTATTCCAGCTTCCTTCCACCAGAATCAATGAATCACAGCACTACCATGAATTAGCTTATGAAAGAAATGAGCTTGTCAAATACATTCGAAGTCTTGAAGGCTTTGATAGATTTTTGCTACCCAAGAATTCTGCAGATCTCATGGCTGCTTCACATGGTGGACCTGTGATTGCTATAAACATTAGCATTGCTTGTTGTGATGCTTTGATTCTTTCACCAGGGCATGATGGTGTTCTCCATGTCTCTCTTGATAATTTTACTCAACAGGATGCAGAGGCTCTATACAAAAAGTTGCGAAACTTGTTAAATGCCAAAGGTGTTCTACATGGGGATGAAAGAAAAGGTGGATTAGCTCCAATGAAGAATCTGAGCAGTAATCACATGAGCACAGAGTTTGAGTCAATTCTTCAGAAACTATGGATTGGAATTGTCAAGCCCATATTAGATGATTTAAAAATCATGGTATGCCTGATTCCATTTTTACTCATGACATAAAGCTCAATAACTTTATAGTCCATTTCGGGCAGCAAATTACCCCATATTTGGTGGTGCTTAACTGGACCATTGTCATTTCTACCTGTTCATGCTGCTGGACTCTATGGGAAAAATCATGCACCAGGTTCACGACTATGTAATATTGCTGTCTCCTCTTATACTCCCTCATTGAATGCTCTCATTGATGGCTCATACGTGAAAAGACAAGAGAAATTTCAACTGCTCACTGTTGCATTACCATCGGAGTCAAGGCTACCGGGAACCATGAAGGAACTTGATAAAATTTCGCTGCATGCAACAGATATACAAGTATCCCAGCTAGTTGAGTCTTCTGCGAGCGTGGATAACGTCATCGAGAACATGGAAAAATGTCACTGGGTGCATCTTGCTTGTCACGGAATCCAAAATATGACAGATCCGACGAAGAGTGCGCTGCTCTTAGCTGAAATTCTCAGCTCACCCTTTCTCGCATAAGCAAGTTATCTCTCCCTCACGCTGAGCTGGCATTTCTTTCTGCTTGTCAAACTGCTACTGGTGCAGAAGAACTCGCAGGGGAAGCTGTCTATCTGGCGGCTGGGATGTTGATGGCGGGATATCGCGGAGTAGTGGCCACAATGTGGTCAATCATGGATGAGGACGCCCCTATTGTCGCAGATGCCTTTTATTCTTATCTTCTCAAGAGTTCCGATCCCGATCCAACAGAAGCTGCGTACGCTCTACACGCAGCTGTGCAAAAATTACGGGAAGCATTGGGGGATGAGAACTCTTTTTTCTCTTGGGTGCCATTCATTCATATTGGTGTTTGAAAATATCTAGTTATTATTCCATTCCAGTTCCACTTCCGTGCAAATTACTACTTATAGTAGAACTGTTGAATATAAATGTATCTTTCCAAGTTACAACATATGAATGTAATCAACCTTGATATTCATCAGGTAGGTGAAGTGAACAGAAGCATATTGTCGTTTTTATATAAGTTCATAAAAAGATGTAAGGGCGATAGCAAAGCGATGCAGCGACAGGAATAAAGCAAGTTAAGGGATAGATAGCTTCATTTTTATCCTCGCAGAATTATATTCAACGCCCTTTCGTGAGGTGGGTAAATCAATCTCGACCCATTTTAGCGCGAACACGGATGAATAGAGATATCCAAAGCCCCACCAGCACGAGCTAATCGTGAGGCTCCCAGCTATGGCTCGAAGTTATGTTCTAGAAGTATTCGACAGCTACAGACATCTATAATCCGCTACTCGAACCTGGAGGGCTCATTATCGGCCCCCTATCTGTTGTAGCGCTCATAGACAGCAGTTTATAATCAGAATCAAGATTTCATATCTCGTCGACAGGCCGTCGCTAAAGAAGTATGAAGAACAGTCGCGAGATGATCGATGCTTGGAGGTAGCAAGCATATAAGTAGTTGTTGTGGACCCAGACCACGGCTATACGCTCGTGCACCCTAGACGAGTACCCGTGTGAGTGTGTACATACGTACAACATCCCGGAGTTCAATGTACATCAGTTATAATCTCATAAGCAGGATTTATCAACGTAGCTGCGTACACTTGAATGCTCCTTGGACCGGACCCGCGCTTTACGGCTCAGCACTGTCCTGCATTTGCATCAAGAGATTAGCCTGTTCAGTGGGTACAAACTCAAACTTACTAGTCTTCTCCACCTAAGGAGAAGTCACAAAGCCACTTTCGCGGCTCCTTGGTATCGATTGAGATAGATCTGCGCTTGCGCCCGAATGGAGTTAGATGTGGGGTTGCCTGACCGGCGCGCCAGTTTCGACGTTCGGCTTCTCGTCGGGCAAAGCCACAGTCACAAGAAGGCAACATGTGAATTCGAAGTTGGAACAAGAGATCATCACGAGTTGGTGAGTGCCGAGATGGAGCAGAGAAAATAGAAGATGCAAGGCAGGGAGGTATATATCAGAGCTATTTTACAAATGTTGCGTCGATTACTACGGATCCCGGAACCAGAAAACTAAGACTACAGAAAGGCATGCAAGAATGGAAGAATCATGACGTGAAGAACCGTAGAATCCACCAAGGCGAGAGAAAGGAAACAAGAAATCCCAGAAGTGAAGACCATGTACGGATGGGTGAAGCAAAGATGAGATCCCTAACAGCGTGGATCGGAAATGAGATGAGAATTACTGATGGGAGGACGTCAGGCGGGATAGTCATGAGTCGTGAGTTGAATCATGCGAAGAGGGCGTAGAGGATGAGAGTGAGCCCAACGATGCTTGTAAGGCGGCCGAGGACCTCGAATGTCTCAGGGGCCATGAGCGACCCTGACCCGTTGAGCACTGCGCGCATCGTGCGTATGGAGGAAGAGAGGTCGAGCACGTCGTCGACATCGCTAGGTGGGGCGGAGGTGGCAGGGGAGCAGGAGGCAGAAGATGACGAAGAAGATGATGTTGAGGAGGAAGTGCTTCGTGGGGCGGTGCGCGTGGCCGATCGGCCCCGTGGGTCTGTTGATGGATTGGGATTGGGTGGCTTGGTACCGCTGTTATGTGGGGGGTATTGCGCCGTCGAGTGGGATCCGGTGGGCGTTATGGTGGAAGGTTGTGTGACGCGACGGCGGGAGATGCTCGTTGGGCTCAGGAGGCTGGGTGAGGCGAGGGACAGAGTGTTGCTATCCAGCGAACAAGGTTGCTCACACGCGGGACAGCATCCGTCGGATGAGGGGCCCTGCAGCCACTGTCGAACAAGGTGCCGGATTAGCATTGCAGGGGCGACGGCTGAGAGGCAACGGGACGTACGTCAGCGATGTGTTCCTCGCAAAAGAGCTTCCCGCAGCACAGGGTGCGGCAGGGCGACACTGCGTATTCGAAGCTGTATTGCCCTCGGGGACATCGTTAGCAATGAAATAAATGCATTTAGACTGAATCGATGGACGCACCAAATGCCACAATCGCGATCGGCCGCGTCTCTCCGCCGTGCGGATTGTTGGTCTTTGTCTTTCCGCCATGAGCGCCGCTTCACGACCCCCCGCGTCAGCGGCAAGTTCGTCCAGCCGCCAGCGCGCGCGCTGTCACCAATGTACTCCTGGTAGGTCGAGTTGGGCGTCTCCGCACCTAGGTTGAGCTGGCCACAGTCATATTCGGGTATCTCATCTATACTCCATAGACGTAGCGGGGCCAAGGACGGTGGCGTGCGTGCAAAGAGTCGAGATTGCGAAGAAGGAGCAGTAAAGAAAGACATGTTTTCTGATGAGCGACAGATCCACCAGCAACAAGAAATAACCAGCTCGTACCGTCTGAGTTGGATCCTCCTTCCCACCATTCCTCTTCTGTAGGGGCCTTTGGAAGCGTAATAATAGGGAGGGGGTGCTTGTTTCGGTGTATAGAATTCATATGTGTCTGGGAAAGACAATAAGAAATCGGGATGAGCGGGCCCAGCGGGATGACTGGAATGCTGGTATAAGAGCTGGCCAGGGACCAGGAGCGGCATTTTTAGCCTCCGCTACACATGGCAACCGCACGTGACCGTCGTGTCAGCTGGACCGCCGCACAATCCCGGCAGTGCATGCGACAACTTGGCAACAACACTCTGGATCGAGCTCACTCCTCGGAGGTGTTCTAGTCTGGCTAGCCACAGTCGGAGGCGGGTAAATAAATAGAACTTCTTACATTTCCTTATTATCAGTGGCAAAGGACGAGGACGCTCCCCTCGTACACAGCTGAAACGTCCTGGAAGTGCCTACCAGCTGCACGCCGGCACCGAAGCACCGGGGATCTTTGCCCCGTGCTTTGGTGACTAACAGCGCTTGTCAATCCCGGAACACGGATGTCGCACGGATGTAGCCAAGTTATTACTTCGACATCCAAAGCGGTGATAGAAACAAGCTTGGGAGAACCGATACGCCATATACATACGTATGTACGGCACGTTTGTGAGGCGTCATGAACTTCGAAGGCTCCACGGCATGTTCATCTGCACCGGGCACACCATAGTCAGCGCTCAGCACACTCACAATACACTCCATGCAGGGTCGTCCGAAGGGCGAAAAAACGTTAGTGCTATCCGAGCCATATGCACTGCTCGGACTTGAGGCTGGGACCGCCAGGACTCAAAATCTTCTGCCACCCGTAACCTGGATGAGAATGGCCCACAGAATATGTAAGTGTGTGCATCCAAAATCTTCGTTCCATTTGATGCTGTGGAAGCACCTTAAAAAATTTCCTTTCAGAGTCTCTGCGGCCCACTTCATCAGGTTCTTAATAGTTCGCAGGCCATGTACTTCGACTTCTCATGTTCGTCAGCAGTTCAGGATGAGGAGCATGACAGCATAGAGTACAGGGAGCACCATCGTCATTAGCATTGCTCCACTGAGCCTGACAACGTTTACGTGGCTCTCGATCAGGCATGTAGGTCAGTTTCGATCTTGCTCCCGTCTGAGAGTGTGGTAAATTCAACCTTTATAAGAGGATGGCGAAAATTGCTTCAGGAAATATCATAGACGTAGTCAATTATCAAGACAAAGGGTCAGTCGTTCTCTTCTATTGGTCTCAATTTTCGCTCACGAGGTCAGTGATCATTATAAACACAGGCCCAGCGGACTGGCAAATATACGCATATAATGCATACTGCAGTCGTACATACAGAGTACTAACTCCCTAGATCCCTGAAATCAACGTACGGTACTTACTTCAGTGAGACATAGTACCATTCTCGTACGCCACTCTGCATTTTTCACCGCATTTCAGTACACTCCTGGTAAGGGCTGAATCATTGCCGTCTACTCCTTCAACTTCATCGAAGCAAGGTGCATAGGCACAGAAATCCTCCATTTCCCTTACATACCTCTCGCCTTCGACAATGAATTGGGAATGGATGAGAAGAATAAGGTGTTTATCGAAATTCGAGGACCACGGTCTAATAATTCCTTCGAAGTTCGATCGTTCCACCTCATCAAAGCTCACTGAAATTGTCAAAAACAATATGCGTCGGTGTTTCTCTGTGTCGACGAATAACATTTTCGAAGCAGACCGAAGCAGATACCTGCCCTCCGAGAATCATGCCGGAAAGAGATACCTTTGAAAGCTGAGGCAAGAGCAAATTCGTGGACCAGTAATGCGATTCCCATCTGATATACTAAGAGTCTGAGCGTGACAAAGACATGAAGGAGCTGGAGGCAGAGATCAGGCATATTATACCGATAATCCAAAAGTTCTCCTTTCGGATCGCAAGAGCCGAATCCGCTCGCAGTATCGCAAATAGTAGAAATGGAAAGGGAATTGAGCCATTGGGGGTAGATCCCGTCCCACCATGCCTCCTTAACATCGTATATGTGTTCTTGGATGACGTGGTACACCGACTGTGTTGTCATCAGAATTGTCCCCAGCCAAGATCTGACGTGCAGGTATGCTGCAAACATAGCGGACAAAAGAGATAGTGACGACGGAGGCTACGCTGGGTGTACTTGAAGCTGTTTTGAGTGGAACACGTGCTACCAGTTTTTGTCCAACTTCGGGGAAGTCAAATTGATATGACATATTGAATCTGCCCTGGTTCTCGTATACAACCTTGCGAATTTCAAGGACAGATAGAACACTGGCAGCAACGTGTGCAAGGGCTGTCGTGTTTATGCCCGCCAGACCTTCCTTTTTAAGTTTGTATCCTGGATTGTAGACGCGCTGCAAAATTTCCTTCTCTGAGGATGTTCCACACTACCAGGCAAAAGTTAGCATGTCAAACATGTTGAAGGCCAGAAACTGGAACCAACACTCTATGATTGTATTCCACTTGTTTAGTATGGCATGGGGACGCACGATCGAAGGTCCATTGCTATCCGGCTGATGGATCCATCGTCCACCGCCGTATACTGGGAAGTGTGTGTATGCGAACAGCAAAAAGAGGTGGTTCTTTCAAAATTTCAAGTCCACGCAATCCTTGAGCTATGAATAAAATAGAATAAGAGATGCAAACAGGATCCAAGCGTTGGTGATGTGGCGAGTGCTGCCATGAATATGAAGAATAAAGCCGTGATCGGTGAGCGGGGCACACGCAAGGAGCGTCAAACCACTTGTCACGCCTCCGGACAAGCTCAAATCCGACACCTCCACATCTTTGCAGACAACCGGGCGGCAGTAGGAGCCATATTCGAACCAAAACCCCAACCAGGCCAGTTCTATGCAGAGTCCTTCCATAAGGACGTAACTCAATTCCTCGACAACAACCCTGTGACGGTAGCAGACCTGTCACGACTTAGTGTGGCCGACCCGGCTTTGTGTCACCGGAGTAACGGGCACTTCAGGCTGTAATGAACTAGGTATTAGTGGGACAGATAGTCCAACGGTTGCGCTGTGTGCAATTCCAGCGTGTTCCATTTTACCCGGTCGTTACAAACCCGCAGAACACTGTCACGGTCGCATGGTGCCCCAGCCACTCCAAAATGACCGCGCAGATGCTCTCGCAAAGGAGGCTACCTCCCTCGCACGCAATTCTCCAATAGGTGCAACTCGGGCTTATGCACTGGCGAGAGCAAAGGACAGCATCAAACAAACGTGGATACGTGACTGGAAATGCACGCCCAAAATTGGCCGATTTGCACCCTCCAACAGATTAACACCATCACTCGCTCCATCCCCACACTTCATGGCTCTGAAATCAGAACAGGAGATCTTTGGGCGCCTCATACAATGCAGAACAGGACACGGATACACAGGGGAGTTCCGCTGCCAGTTTGTCCCTGGGGAACCGATAAGCTGCACATGCGGCGAGACACTGGAATCGAGAGAACTCATTCTCTGCCACTGCGAACGATACGAAGCATTCCGTCCTGCCCTTCGCGAAATATCCCGAGACATAGTCCTAACCGACATCCTGGGGACAACTGAGGGCATACAGGCC